>JAGWCC010000730.1:0-197157 GCA_022651775.1 Drusus annulatus
ATTTAACTTATTAACAGGTTATGAATAATAACCGGTTCGAAAGGTAACAATCGGGTTCCCAAGTTGGCATTTGGGCTTTAATGATTTACTAGCTTTGTCTTTCGGTTTTTCGAATATGGTCCAATTCGTTGGATTATTATGAAATAAATGAACATCACCTATTCAATTCCTAGACAATTCAACATATCGATAAAGACATTAATGTCCCTTGCTATTAGAAGAGAAGCAAACGACTGGATCTGGTTATGAGGTAATTGCAGTGTTATAATAATTATTAATAATATTTATAATTATCTTTTTTGTTTACGATTGAATCCCAATGTTCTGAAATATGTTCATTTTTTATATTAATTCGATACAGAAAGCCTTGAGGGAAATTATTTCCTTTAGGGCTTATGTCATCATTGGGTATGCTGTGTTTCACGTTTCTACACGGAGTTAAGTTTTTATTAAAGTATTGAGGGGTGGCCGTCAATTTCAACAGTGGGGCGCACTAGCGATTTGTACAAAGTCAGCAGTTCTGTACTATTGAATTATCTGCGGGCCCTGTAAAGTACGCCCAACTTCTGAGAGGCTAACTTTACTCTGGCTTTGACGGAGCCCCTGATTCCATGCCTGAAGAAATCCGGTAATTGACATGTACTTGTACCGGGCATTGATGAGAATTAACGGCACCGCCGTTATCGTCAATATCAGCAATTGTCAACTGTTGAATATATCTGTTGGAATTAACGCTGACTCGACGATATGTTAGGGGCGTTGTTTTACAACAGCTTTATATTTCTTGCCATCGGTAGATTCACTTGACGCTAGGTGCTACGTATTGACTGTTTTGGATTGGAAAATCCTCAAAGACGTCTAGTATAAAAGTTTGTAATCAAAAGATCATTCCAAATTACGCATCATGTCGTTCACGATGTATACACGCTTTTTATTTTGCGCTTAATCTAGAACAATAGTTGCATACTCAGTGAGTGTTAAGACTGCATTGCGTTGGATAATATTCGTTCGGATTCCTAAATAATGATCCGCCGTTGAAACAGTTGGATTGGTGGGGCCGTTTAGGTCGTTGGGGCTGTTATTTTTCAATGCAACAGCTATATATTACTCGCCATCAGTAGATTCGCTTGACGCTAGGTGCTAAATATCGGCCGTTTCGGATAGGAAAATCCCTAAAGACGTCTTTTAGTGAAGTATATAATCAAAAGATTATTCCAAATTACTCATATCGTTCATTAATTATATTCTCTTACACCTTTTGTCTATTTGACGCTAAAGCTAAAACAATAGGTACATACTTAGTGAGTGTTGAGACTGCGTTGTGTTGAATAATATTCGTATTTAGCTATTGATATCCAACTGTTGGCGCAAAATTTCGTCGATAGCGTTGGACGTTTACAGCATCTAGCTGTTATTTCCAACGGCTAGTTGTATTTTGATACGGTACTAATACATATGAAAATCTTTAAATAAATCCTACCCCAAAACTTTGCCAAATCATAAATATGCATTACGTTTTTTCAGAATCACGTTAGTCAACTAGTTTCCATCGTCAGGCAGTTGGCTGATCTTGAAGCGCAGCCCAACTCTACTTTCTGAAGGATTATCAAAAAACAGCTGCGTAATCTAAAGTGAAATCCCCTCTATCTCTCCTTAGCGGTTTCCGTAGCAAATTGATCATAAAACCCACTTTGAAGAAATGAATTTGATCAAAATTATTGATAATAATTAAATCTATTATCCTGAGTAAAACATACAACTAATGTCTTACAAATTATATTTACAACATTACTATTGATGGCTTGACCTGTAGTATTGGTATTGGTAACCAACTGCGTTTCTGTACTAATTATAAACAAAACTGTAACTATGTGTAATTGTAACATTATAACTGAATTAAAAATGAACTTGTGTATTCTATTGTTTTATTCACCATATTATAAAAATCTTTGTTTGGATGGTTTAACTCTATTAGCAATTACTATATGGCTTCTCTCTTTAAATAATACATAATTTTAAATCTTACTTTGACTCTTTTTTACATGTGACTTCTAGGTTATATTTAAAATTAACCATTTATCTAAAACTACTTACGAAAAATGATTGTTGTAAATATCACAATATTTCGGATTAGATTGATTGATTATCGACGATTTCGACTATGGTCATCACTAAATCAATCTCTAAAATCGTAGATAAGTCAATTTGCGTTTTTTTAGGTATGGTTGATATCTGAATCATTGCGGTCTGCTGGCTTCGCTTCTTTAGATTTTTTTCAACTAAGCCAACAGCGTTCAGTTCTCCATTAATGGAGTTAAAAGCATAGACATAAAATACAAGACACGTCATATTCATACAAATCTTACGAAAAATGTAGCAGCATTAGTAACGTCTTGTATTCCGTTTCACCCGCATATGAAAAGGATAGCCATCTAATGAATATGTGTGTACGGATGAGATAGCTATATGAACGTCCCACGCTACTGTTATAATCGGGTATTGCGCTACTAGCTCTGGTTGTCTTTCACACACTTAAATATTTCTGCATTCGCTATCTCACACCGTTTTCATGAACCTTTAAACCTTGTGAATATTTGTATTTATTGAATTGAAATAAGTGATTTGTGGGTAATTATGAATGGAAAGAAACTCCATGAGATATGTTTTTACTTTCGAATGATTTTTACACCTCTCAAGGCATTTTTTCTCAGAAAGGAGCCTACAGCGACGGATTTGTGGCAGCTGGTGACAGTTTGTCTGTCGAACGAATGTTTGTGTGAAACTAAACATAGTAAATCTCAGGTTTGTCTCGCGGACTCGGTTCAGTGCATCCACGGGCGTTGTCTCAGTGACGTATCTACATTATTTAATTAATGTTAAAAGTAATGTTTAAACCTACTTCTCTAACTGGAAAAATTGAAATATGTTTCCTTCTTATTATTTTGGAAATGTTAAAAACCAGTTAAAGGTTTTGACATTTCCGTTTCATTAATTGATTTAAAAATACCTATACCTTTTAACCCAATGGTGAGGCTTGTGAATATTATTAAAAATATTCCAAAGCACTCTTGAATCCTGAAAACAGTGAAAACCTTTAAATTATAGAAAAAATCACTCACTACTTGGATGATTCTCTTCAACTGGGTCAGGACCTGCCTTTCGAAGATAATGTGTTTTGCAGCTAGAAGCACTGATAATCTAATCACAATAATTCACTTCACTGCACTCACTGTATCACTTAGAATATTATTGAAACGTATCTTATAATTTTATTTTTAATACGATTTATTAATTAAAACACAATTTACGATTTAAATGAAAGCACTTGTAAGAGGAAAATAAATCTCCGAACTTCGAGAAGGGGACGTTCATTAGAATTGATATTAGTAATAACTTAACCAATCGTTTAATCAAATTTACAAAAAAAATAATTTCAACGCGATTTCAAGATATTGTGCAATTTCCCGGCGGCGGAATTCGGATATTTATCAATATTGCATTTGAACACTGCAATAATCCCCTTATTCACTTTAAACTTTTATAAAAAAAAATAGAACGATTTATTAATTAATACACACTTTTCGATTTAAATAAAAGCACTTGTAAAAGTAAAATAAATCTCCCAACTTCGAGAAGTGGACGTTCATTAGAATTGATATTAATGATAACTTAACCAATCGTTTGATCAAATTTACAACAAAAAAAAATGGTTTTCAACCCGATTTCAAGATATTGTGCAATTTCCCGGCGGCGGAATTCGGATACTAATCGGCATTGAATTTAAACACTTCAATAATCTTTATACACTTATACACTTTAATAAAAAATAGGTTTAATACACACTTTTAGATTTAAATGAAAGCACTTGTAAGAGGAAAATAAATCTCCAAACTTCGAGAATTGGACGTTCATTAGAGTTGAATGAAAAGTACTAATAACTTAATAATCTTTTAATCAACTTTTACCAAAAAAAAATTAAAACGCGACATTTCGACAAGTTATGCAATTTTTCCGGCGGCGTAATTCGGATACTAATTGACATTGCAATAATTCTTTGATCAACTTTAAACTGAAAAGTCGTTTCGAGACAGGCGAAATTGTCGACTCACCAAGGGAAAGGCGAATCCAAAACTGACGTTGGGTCGAGCTTGCTGCGCGTTATAATACTTCATGCCTTACAAGCAGGTTTCTACGCATGCGCAAAATAAATAAATAATGAGGGACATTCAATTTGTTTTATCATGGCATTTTTTTTTTGAAATGTGAAAAATCAGACCTTTATAAATATAATTTGTATTAAGATAAATCTTTTAAAATATTTCTTACGGACTTACGGTGATTATTAATTATAGAACTAAAATAAAGTTAGGATATTTTTATTGTCTGAAATTTTCATATTGTGTTACTAGCACGCCAAAATGTAAAAATGGTTGATATCTAAAACCGGCGAGGAACCGGTTATTTATACAGTTACTTTTGGAATCGGATTCTTTTTATATTTTTATTTCACGAGGGAGAGGTTGCTACCGATATTCTGTAAAAAAAGTAAGTGTCAGAGTAATTCTAGTGAAAAATAGTCGGAACTAACTAAGTTTCGTCACGAAATTCCAACGAAAAATTACCGGTCACTTCCACGTATTAATTACCTTTTTTGTTTTGTTTACAAAATAGGAACCAATTTCAATAATAATCTGCTCCTCGGAGAAAAAATATCGACGGTTCCAGTGACCGGCTTAGAACCGATTCCTTTAGACAGGACAGAAATATCGACCATCTCTAGCCTTCAGTCAAGCGTTCTTGTTTTGTTTTGACGTTTCACATTTGACAGTTTAAAATATTTAGTTTTTCTTGATGTTTATGTATGTTTTAAATGTGGTATTTTCTGTCAAGATAGAATAATGTATCTTTCAGTACACTGGAGAAAATAATTTCTACCAGATAAAATAACAATAACAAGGTAATTTCGTCAGATGAACAAATTCAAATTGTATCTAAAAGTGGAATAAAATATCCTCTAACTCTGAAATTCCACGATGGACTTAAAAATAACCAGTCACTTGAAATCTCTAGGCTGCAAATCGAATATAAGCATTGCTCTTGCCTATCAAGTTTACATTGAACTTTTTGAGGTTAAGTTGATGTACGATGTCGACTTCGCTTACAGCAAAGATTTGGATCTTATTTACCTGACGGCCAAGCCCATCAAGAAAGCAAATTCTCAGATATTCATACCGCAGTCTACATCTCAATCAATTAACATGAAAATTATTAGCGAATACCAACATAATTTATGTGAGAAGGGCAAAGAACAAAGTGTTACTATTGCGTGTGTTGAGTCTGATTCTACTGTGGTTTTGTATACATTTAATAGAGGCCTCATTGACGTCCAAGATCCAGAATATCTCACGAGACACAGAACAAGGGAGGAACGGAAAAACTTCTTGGAGAATGAGATAAGAAAGAACAAATTTTCTATTTTGATGGAAGCGCATAATCAAAGCGTTATAGAGGATTAATCATTATTTTAAATACCTCGAGAAATATTTAATATTGCTGGGAACTTAGTTGCTAACCTTTGCATTATAAATTCGGTATTTTCAATGTATATTTTCTTTGATACAAATGAATTAAATTTCAACCGTCGATTTAAATTTTCAGTTTATTCAACAGATGTCTCTGCTACATGTATAGATGATTAATATTGTGAACAGAAATCATATCGTCGCTGGAAAGGCAAAAGGGCTTAAGCGACACTTTGGTCAAAAATGAGTTAAATATGCAGTTTTCATCAGTTTTTTTTCTGCATCGAATGATCTGACTCTCGTTTGATTCTAAAGACTTTTGTGGCCTTTCAGCCATCTAAAATATATTTACCATTTGGGAGACGGCTTCACTCAAGCGACACAAGTTTGGGACTTTTTAGCTTTTGTTGCTTCAGGTAACTCAGTGAGAGCATTGAGTGACCTGGGTTAACTCTTTTTTTTTTTAAATCCAACCAGGTATTGAAGACTTGTGAATTTTATTGTAAAACAAAAAAAATTTTGAAGTGCTATCTGGTGTAAACTTCTCAAAATGGTGCTTCAGCCCTTTTGCCTTTCCAGCGACGATATGCTTACTGCATTTAATGATTTATGTCTTATATTGTGTGAAAACTCAATCTCTAGTTTTTTTTAAAATTGTATCATTAATACATTCAACTGGTTTTTATAACGAAACATGTCTTCTCATTTTGAAAGCAAGCAAATTATGATAATTTCTTAACTGCTTTTTATCTTATGTGATACCCATGGCCGGTTCTGTGCAGGCGCAATTGGAGCAGTCCGCTCCAGGCGGCGAATCACCAAGGCGCTGATAATGCCTAATCCAGTGCTTTATATCTTCTTCTTTCTTTTCTATATATAGAAATGAATGTTTGTCTGTTTTCGATTTTCTCGAAAATTACTCGATCGATTTTGCTGAAAATATCACAGTTCGTTTTTATTGGTGACGGGAAGGTTTAGGGAGTAGTTTGAATGAAATCAAATATTTAAAACTTTTACTATAATGTTTTTAAATTAGTATGAAACACATTGAAACCGCCATGTTGCATTCATTTTAACCCATAGATATACCACTATGGTTAGTCATAGATTACATATTCAATAGACAAAGGAATATTTTCAAAATGGAAAAAAAATCAGGTACCTAATTAAATTTTCAAATTTTAAATAAATGTTTGGAATGAAATAAAAATTTCAAATGAATGTTCCTTTGTTTAGAGATAGTAATAGTCGTCAAAAGGCATTACTTTCGCTGTCAAATTGATTATGGCATAAAAAAGAAAAGCTATTTGTCGATCTACACCACAAGCACGAAAGAAAAAGACATCGCGAGCTTCAAAACCCCTGATGTATGGCATCCTTAAATAAGGATATGTGAGGCTGAAGGAAATTGAGGGGGAAAGAGGAAGTTTGGATTTTCAAATCTGTTCACTAAACATAGTCGTTAATTTCAAGAAACAATTTGATTCTGAATGGTGGTCTTTTTCTGAGTATTTTCCACTGAGCAACGAGGTACAAATTTACATAAATTAAGTATTTTATGTGAAAAATTATTTTTCCTTTAAATTAGGCATTGGCAGAGGTTTTGTAGCTACGACATCTGGGCCCAGAGCTAAGGAGCTTATCGCTTGCCATGGAGGTCGTCAAAGCATACAAATATATTATCTTTCACTTTTTGCCATCCAAAATGATTTAAGCCTGCAACCTATATGCACAGAATCATCACTCTTTCCAGTACACCACAGGGGTCATATTTCAATAAAAATTCGCATTTAATAATAATAACAAGTAAAACATCATCTATATAACAAAGTATGTTGTGGTTTATATTTATTTAAACATAAAGTTAATGAAACATGTTAAAAAAATAAATTACAGTTATCATTATAAACCTTAAATATGGTATGTTTAAGTAAACGCTTAAGTGTAAGTAATTCTACTTAAGTTATGTACAGTAAACATGTTTTTAAAATGAATTGTATTCCACAAAACATTGTTTAATATAAAATACTCGCTAATGTATATGACCACTCGATCATTGACTAACTAATACATTTTGGATGTTAATATTTACATATTGTTGATCAGACTAATGGAAAAATGATTTGAATTAATCAAATACAATGTGTTTCTTTTTTATTTGTTTATTTTAGAATTTAAAATAGGTTCAATCAATACTATTATTTGAAAGTTTGCTTTCAAGGATTTCTGCGTTATTAACATTATAAGCTGTTTTGACATTTTCTCACAGGAAAATATGTCGTTATGTCAAAATCATTATTTATTTAAACAGATTTTGCTCCAGTTAGGTTTATGTTAAATGGTTTGTTTCCATTTTATTTATCAAAACCCAGCATTCTGCAAATATGATCAGTTCAGTATATTATTTCATTTGGTGTAATTTTTCCACATTCCGATCATAACATTAATATTATTTAATATTTATCGACTAAGCTAATTTTCTATCTAACTAAATTGCAGAAAACACTTTTAAGATGTCTTCTAAGTGCTAGAATAAATTCCACCAGAGAACTTAAAAAGCAACGTTTCCCATACTAATAAAATAATACCTACATTTTTTATTTATTGACTGTTTTTTTTATTCTTTTTTTCTGAAAACATCCTAAAGGCTTATATTAAACTAATAATATTTTTAGTTTTTACATGAAACTCATCTCTTATGTGACGAGGAAGGTAAGATAATGAAATGATGAAACAATAAATAATTTATAAGTGCTTTTAACGAAAAGCAATGAAATTGAAAAGAAAAGTTTCACTTTAAGTTTATTTTTGCACTCAAACACTACTTAGACGTCCGTAAATAGACTTAAAAAGTGCTCTTGAACTGGCAGTGAATGAAAGAATTCTTAGTCCGTTAACTAATCAGGCACTTGATTTTTCAACTAACGTGAACCACTTATTGTTAGGTTAGGTTTTTCACGGTTCGCTCTCGGCTTTCTTGTGATTGACCTTTTTCGTTTTAACGCATTTTCCTCGGTAGCAAATTTCTGTCTCGTGTGATATTTCCGTTGACACCGATGTGCCGATTATTGACATTGGATCGAGGAATTTAAATCCCGAAGTTGTGGCTTCGATGGTTTGAAGCTTGACTGTTTGTTCTTCAATCTTCTTCTGCTCCTGAGTTGAATCAGAATCTTCTTTTATGTTTTCGACCTCGGCTAAGATTTCTTCCATCGCTTCAGAAAAGCTCTTTACTTCTGTTTTCGATTTGGACTTAGTTTCAACTGCTGTTAACATTTCAATTTGTTCGCTTTGAGGCTGCACAGTTGTAGCAATACTTTCTTCTTCTGACTGCTCTGTTGTCTGAGTTTTGTTCCCCTCTCCAGCTTCTGCGCTCTGAGATATCAAACTGTTCATGAAATCAACTATTGTTGTCTTCATTTCGTAATTGGATTCAGTTGTGGGGGCGATCTCTTCTGCGGATTCAAATGAATTTGTCTGGTTTTCTTCTTCAGTGGGTATTTCAGCCTCAATAGGTTCTGAAGTGTCTATTGGCACGCTGACTTCTTGATTGGTCATTTCCATGGCAATCAAGTCTGGTGCCCCTGTTCCAAGGTCCATAGCTTCAGGGTTAAATTCTGTTACAAGCTCTTCTTGGTCAGACACTGCCGGGGGTAAAGTGGTCTGGATCATTTCCAAACTCTCCACTTGTTGATACGATATCGTTGTTGCTACTGTTTCCTCCACTTGAGGTAAAGAAGTTGCCGTAATGACTTCTTCAAAAGATTTTTCAGTTGTTTTCACATATTTTTGCTCTGTTTTTGAGGTTTTCGTTTTGTCCTGGTCAGGCACAAGATCGTTGGCTGAGTTTTTGTAGAACTGGGATTCAGCAGTTTCAAACATTTCTTTGTTTACTGGACGAAGTTTGCGCCAAAAGCCTCTGCGGCGTGGTTTCCTTGATGTACTGGTTTCCTCCTAGAAAGTAGAAAATAAATAAATTAGTTGACCCGATTCATATTTTTCAAGTAAGTGGAAAAAAAACGATAGTGTTAAAAATCCTCACCTCTGTATCATCGGAGTCTGCCTTGAAACTACGATTCTCGGCAATGGTCGTAAAGCTTGTGGGGGCTGTTGGTGCAACATTCTGTAAAGAGATCTTCCTGATTTCTGAGTTTGTGATAGCCTTGACGTGGTTTGTTTCGGCAGTGGACTCTGGCGGTATTTCACCAATTTCTCCACCCTCATGCTTCATCACTGCTACGTAATCTTTGCTGTATTCATCTTCATCCTGCTCTTCCAAATTCCTCATTACTTCTTCCAAAACGCTTTCGAATGTTGAAGTGGCATCGGATGCCTTCACGCTCTTATCTTTACGTGTTTCTGTGGGAACAGCTCCTGCCGGTTTATTCATGTGATTACTAGCTGGTGTCACCGAAATTAACACGTCTTCGTATGGACTTCTGGCCGTGATGATGTCAGGCTCTTCGGAATTGATCTTTGTCCCAAATTCGAAATCTGTTTTGACCGTATCAGCGATCACATTAGGGTTGAAGACAGGTCGGAAAGAGTTGGATGAAAGTTTTGGAGACCAATGGCTATCAGATTTTCCACTGTGTCGGCTTGCTGAGTTGAATTCAACGAATTCGGGTCTGTTGATGGAGTCAAAAGAAGCTTGATCATCTTCATTTTCGTCTGTATTTTGGTGAGTCCTGTCAGCTGGAGATAGTGGCCGTTTGAAGTATCTCGTGGTTGGTTGTCTTCCTCTGTACTTCGTGGGTGCCCTTGGCGTGGTCACATCTGGTGAGCTGAACGATTGGGCTGTCTCTTCTTCATAGGTAGATCTGCTGAACTCTGGTGTCTCTGTTGTTGTTCTAGCGCGCATTCGCCCACGGACCCGTATTCTCTTATTGGTTGGCTTTACACTAGTGACCTGGATTTCTGTAGTTGTTTCCAACGCTGCAGAAGTTGGCCTGATTGGTCTCCTTCTGATGAAATTATTTCTCCTAGTTGTTGGAGTGAAATCACCTTCTGCGTCGGAGTCTGCGGATGGTGATGGCATAGCGGACGTGGACTCTGGAATAAAGACTGGGTATTTGAAGGTGGTGGGGCGAGAATCCGTCTTCACTTGCTTCCTCTTGGATGTCAACTCTTCCTCGATCTCTTCAATCTTCATGGTTGTTCGTCGGTTACTGAACAGAGGCCTGTAAGTACTGGGACTGTTCAACGGCTTTCTTGTGTAGTCGAAACCGTTTTCGGTTATTTCTTCAGCCTTCTTGCTTGAAAAAGAGTCTGAAATAGATTGGTATTCATCGTCAGTGTGCTTAGGAATATTCAAAGAAGACAGCAACTTTGGACGCGCTCGTAATTTGCTTCTGAATTTTGGGGCTGGTTCTTCAAATACGGGAGCTTCAGGTGTGGTGGGAGCCTCGGTAACTAAACTGATTTGTTCCTCTTCTTTAGTGACTTCCACAATTTCTGGTTCTAGAATCGCCTCAATAATCTCTTCAACTATTTTAGGTTCAGTTAGTTCTTCGTGTTTTGGGGTTGATGAACGAATGAGAATGCTCTGAGTTGTCCTGTCTGGAGAATACTGCTCGCTTGTTGGTCGACTCGGGGAGTTTCCATTAATTTCAACATACAATTCGGGCTTTGTTATATAACGCTCGTGTTCCCCTTGGAAAATGGGTTCATTTTCGTAAACGGAAGGAGGCGCTGACGACGCTGTATCTTGGACAGAGTACGACCGCTGAGTATTGCTGGTTGTTTCGTAAATTTTGATATTTTCTCTATCGCTACTCAAGCTGCTCGGCATGGCTGTAGTTGTGTGTACTTCAAGGGTGCTTCGTCGTTCGGATACTGTGACCGGGTAATTTTGATGTAAGACATCTCTCTGGTAAGCTATGTTATCTTCTTCTGTTTTGACTTTCTTTTTGGGTACGTATTCAGATCCGTCACTTGCCTTGAAGTGTGTTCTTCCCCTCATCCTGACTCGGGTATTTCTTGTCGTTTTTTCAATTGGAATTTCTGTCGTTGTTCTTTCACTTTCTGGTTTGCTTCGGTTGTATTGTTGTCTGGTGGTGAATTTTCCCTGTCCCTTCCTGATTGGTTCGAAGCTACTCATGTTCTCTACACTGGGGTCGGTTGTGGTGGACGAGGTTGATCTGGAACTTTCAAGTTTGGTGCGGAATGTATTTGGTTTCCGCTCCCTGATTGGTACTCGGCGCGTGGTGCTCCTCGACGAGATGGTAGTTTCCGCATCGTCTGGTTTGGGGGTCGTGTGGCGCGGCCGACCTCTGGCGGGAAGTGGCCTCCGCTTGAATGCGGCCTTGGTTGTAGTCGGAGGTGCAGAAGTAGTTGTCGTTGTGGTCGTTGTGGTAGTGGTGGATATTTGGGTAGTTTCCGTTGCGGGAATCTCAGTTTCGTATTGTATCTCTTGAGTGACATCAGTTTCTTCAGGTTCAACTGGACCGTTGGTGTATTGATTGTAGGATTGTGAAAATGTTTCTTTCGGCTTGCTTCGAGAAGAATCGTACTGCTGTGGTGTAGTCTCTTCTACTGGAGGCGGTTTTGTTTCCGAAATTGTTTTTGGGAATGATTCCGTTACGTAAGGCCGTGGTGAGTAATCGCTGATTGTAGAAAATCCAGAAATTGGTCTTTGCTGATTCTGGTTCTGGTTAGAGAACTGTTGATATTTCTGTTGGGGCTGAGCAAAAGCATTGAGCAAGTGCTGATCTGTCACGCCGGCGGGCTGTCTGTAGTTATTGGTATTGTAGTTCCTAATTTCATTTCCTCGAACGCTTGTCCTGAAGTCCAGTGGCTCGTAGGGGTTTTTGAGTTGGAATGCTGAATTAATGTTGTATGGATTTTGTAACTCGTACTTGGATGTTGTGGGAAGTGGTGATGTCTGCTGCTGAGTTGTCGTATCTCTTCCAGCGGTGCTGAACCTCGGTGGCGAGGAATTATCTACCGCCGCATTGGTAATATAATGACCTCTATTATCGTATGATATCGGATTTGGAGATTTTGTTGTGGGAAGAGTGCTGTAATCTGGTCCTGGGAAACTGAAGTAGCTCACTGAAGGTCTCGCAGACGTGGAGAAGTATGCGCTTTGAGGCGCGCGCGATGAGTTAATGATGGTTGGTTCTGGCTGCCGAGAAGGCTGTGATCTGAATGGATTGAATGAAGATTGCTCTAATGGTGCAAATGGGGGGTTGATTCCTGACAGCGTACTTTGTTGAGAGTTTTCTGGATTGGGAGTTGCCGAAGGAAAGAAGCTGAAATTATTCTGCTCTGTTGAAGATCGGAACGATTCTGTGGTGGGAGACTGAGGGAAAGTGGAGTAGTCATTTGTGCTCGGGAAAGGAGATGGCGGCAAATTCTCAGACTCCTGCATGAAAGGATTGACAATCACTGAACCGACATGCGGTGCGGGGAAGGGAATCTTGGCAAATCCTTCTGGAGCCTTGTAACTCAGAGGGGCAACAAAGAATGGCAACTGGTTGACCTTGCGCTGAATCCTGTTTCCATCAATGCTGGACAAGTAGGGGAGGTCAAACTTCGCGTATTTGGAGGGTACCTTTAAATTTGAGGGACCGACAAACACATCGGGAGAATTGGGAATAATCGTGTCTAAAACTGAAATGCTCCTGGATTCTTTAAGGATTGTCAAAACATCGCTGAGCTGGGGACTTCCTTGACCTTTGTGCACCATGAAGACAGCCAAAGGCGGTTGATGAGCCTTCAACTTCTTTGATCTCGGTGTTGTGATGGCAGGAGATGGGAAGGATTGGGTGAATGGCAAACCAGTTGGTGATGAAAGCTGCTGGTATTGTGGAGCAAACTGTCTGTGGAAATGATTCTGGTTCTGGAAAGATCCCTGTAGATTTTGCGTGTTCAAAGCCTGCTGCAACAGATCCTGCTGGATATTATGCAATTGTGTCTGTTGCCTGCTGTTGTAATTAGGAGTGGTGGGTGAATACAATTGATTGTTGAACTGAATCGGAGATCCCACTGAATCTATCAATGGGTTATCCTTGCGGGAATTTTTCAGGAATTGTTTCACGTCGAACTTCTTGTTTTGTAGGGTCTCAAGCGGTACATACAATAGCTGGACTTCTTCCTTTTCAACAGTGGTTCCAGGAGGCGTAGTTTGCGGGAAATTCGAAGAAGATCTCTCCGTCATAATCGGAGCATTTGGTGCGTTAGCTGCGTTTTCGTTAACCTTTTCCCTCAGGCTTGGTAGAGGAACCTTAACATCGGTACCTCCCAAGTATTGTCCTGACACATTCTCCACTTTGTATCCATCCACGTATTTTGGAACTTCTTGCTTGAATGGTTTTGGAGTCTGTAAAAGAGGTAGAGCGCTTGCTTGGCTAGGGTTCACAATGTTGCCGTAAAACTGGTTGTTAAACGACTGCGGTACGGACTGGGGCTGCTGTTGGAACTGCTCCTGGACACTCTGCCTGAAATTGCTGTATTGTTGCTCCTCTGGAGTCTGCGGAATGAATGGATGCGGGTTGAATCTGCTTCTCAAAGTCAGTTGAATCGGTTGATTGAGCGAGTTGGGTTGGCCCAAGAACCTTTGTTCTGCCGGGGCAGGCTGTAGGAACAGTTGCCTGGAAGCTTCTTGGGGAACGTAGTCCTGGAAGACTGGAGTGTCGAAGAAGTTGGGCTGGAAGGGGGTTGGCAGGTTAAGGACCCTGGCAGAGGCCTGTCTCTTGCTGATGGAGGACTGGAGGGGGACCCACTCGCTGTTCTCTCCGGTCAGCTCTCTGGACCACCTCTCGCTGGCCTCGCAGCAGCTGACGGCGAGGAGGAAGAATATGACCTTCATGGTTGCAGCGGCTCCTACCCGCGCCGCACTAGACATCTGGAAAGAAAAGAGAAAATGCTTAAAATAACTGTCAACACATCATGAATAATCTTTCAATCAAGTACGAATTAGGCAAATATGGGACTATATAATTTGAATTAAGAGTTTTGTTATTTTTTATGATTACTTTGTAGAACTCTTTGTTACTATACATTGCAAATATGTGATAGCAACAAAACGCATATAAATAAGTCGACTATTCGTGGCCGAGTCACAGTTTAATAATGCCTTCGAAGAGTGAAACAAATGTCACCTACAAAAAAAAAACAATTATTTCAGAACCAAATTACACCACATCATGCAATATTTTTTATCGTTGCTTATAGTAAAAGGAGCGTATCGTCGTCAACGCGAAAATACCTCCCATGTGTCAAAAACGTAATTATTTAGAAGGAAAATAAAAACTGATTTTTGAGAGATGCATATTGTTTTATAAGACATCAAAAATACGCTTTGTAGTTTTAGATGCAATAATGTATTTTCACCGATAAAAACATCGGAACTTACCTATTGAAACTCTACGCAATGTCATATTTAACACATTTTTCTCAAGTTGACCACGTGGGAGATATTTTCCCGACGACGTTATGTAGAACTAAGAAACTATAATAAATAAATGTAGTAGGTAATTGTCAAATGATAGTCTTTAAGGTTAGGCAGATCACGTTTATTTACGAATTAAAACGCGCTGGCGTAAGTAATCACAAAACAAGAGTTTTTTACTGTCACAAAGGGTAAGCCGAAGTGTCAGCGGGCAAATTCCTCCTTTCCCACCAGAAATACTTTTCCCGCCGGAAAATACCTTCCTCTTCTAGGATGCTAGGTACGCCCCGTTGCTGGCCATGTAAATACATATTATAATTCCCCTAAATAGGGGTTATACTTAGTTCATTAAAAAAATATAAAGATAGTTATAACGTAGTACTGAAAATATGAATATGTTTAGGAGAACATGGTACTCGAATTCATGTTAAAAAAAGTATTAAGACAACAAGGATTACAAATTTATGTGAAAAACTAGAATTTTTCAAAATACCATTTCCAAAGTGTGCCCCATTATCAATGAGTTATTTCTTCACATTTTCTTGACAGATTGGCTTCTTTTCACGTTTTAATTCAACCAATAAAAATCCCACAGCTAATTTCCTGCACTAAATAAGGTCCAATCGACATTAATAATATTACCGCAGTTTTTACTATGATACTCGTTAACGACGTTAACTCGTAAATACACTAGCTTTAGGAAACCATAAAGCAATAGCACTCAGTACTTCCACGCGACAAGCTGCCGTGGACTTTTCTAGTAATTTCTCCATGTGAATATTTTACGTAATTCGACACCAATCGTAGGTAGGTTTTCTCCGGCGGAAGTGCCGCCATCTTCCGCATTGCAACATTACATTATCGCAGGCGACGTTATGCATTCACGAATAATAAGAAGTGCATTGGTTTAGTTAAGTACATACTGGGTTTAACCAGTAACCAATGACCCTATGTAATTATACATCATTATGTAAAGTCATGGGCTCGGAAAGTGATATCAACTTTTAACTGGGTAAAAGTTGCATATTTTGCGTCGATTGCATGTCAATCATGATGAGTATCCACGCAACAAGAAAAATGCTAAAAATACAACTTTGTATGTGGAGAATTTCTTTTTTACTAACGGCCAACCACGCTACGACCAAGTTCTTTTTATATTATTAAGAATTCCAAGAAGCAATCGAAAATCAGACCTATAAATCGCCAAAGTGTGGAAGATACATTTTTATTTATTTATTTACGCCCTTATTTATGCTTTACATATTAAACATATTTATCAGTAATACACCATTGCAGTAATATAAAATGTGAATACAAAACAAAAAATAAAACAGAAAATTATTTAAAAAAAACAGTAGCAAAGAAGAAGTAAGAGTTAATATAAAATCGTCGTGTAGAACTAAGGAACTATAATAAATAAATGTACTAGTTAATTTTCAAATGATAGTCTTTAAGGTTAGGTAGATCACGTTTATTTACGAATTTAAACCCGCTGACGTAAGTAATCACAAAACAAGAGGTGTTTTCCGTCACGGAGGGTAAACCGAAGTGTCAGCGGGCAAATTCATACTTTCCCGCTGAAACATCTTTCCCGCGGGAAATACTTTCCTCTGCTCGGCTGTTAGGTGCACTCCGTTGCTGGCAAATAAATACATATTATAATACGCCTAAATTATACCTATTTAGATTTAATTGCCCCTCCATCACTGACATCGATTTTAAAGACGTTTCTAACTAACTAACCATCACGCCGTTTCACCGCAGGGGTAGGTAGAGAAAAAGGACCGCCATACAACTCTGTCTTGGCACACACTCCTTGCTTCATGTACATTTATACATCGTCTCATACATATTCTTCTGTTATTTTGACTTTTTACATGGACCGATTCAATTCACTTGATCGTGCTATGTCTTTCTCGGGCGTCCCCGACTTCTTCTTCCATTTACCCATGGCTGCATTTATGCGATTTATAGCTTAGATCCGTGGTTGATTCTTGGAATTCGTAAGACTTTTAGTAAAATTTGGTAGCTAGTGTGGTGGGCCGTTATGGCGGCGTTAAAATACACAGTTAGGTACACAATCTAATGGTTCTGAGGCCAAAACTTTCATCTTGTTATAAATAATGCTGTGAAGTAACAGAAATAAGGTACTATTGTATTTAAATAAAAATTTCGCAATATCTGCTACTATCAATTTCAATATATTCAGCCGTTTGTTAAAACAACAGATGCACAATAACAATGCGTAGTGATTTTTTTTTAATAATGGCGATTCTGCATTGTTTACAACTCTGACAGAGTAATTATAAGTCGTTAACCTGATTGCATATTGTTATTAATTATATGGTATTTAATTATAACTTATGTACTTATGCACAATTGGTTACATAACAGTTTATTTTTAAAAACTAAAATAATGATTAATTAATCATTTAAATTCATTATGTTGCAAAACCTTTTATACACGATTGTCTGTCTTGATTTGCTACAGTTAATTAGATCAGATAACACAATAAACTTATTCTGATTCTAACATCAAGATGATTCTGTTTAACCAATGGTACATAATATATAGATGTATCTATCTTAGATCTTATATCTATCCAATTGTAGTTATTCTAAGTATCGCCCTGGTGAAAGACCACCACTTGAAAACAAAACTTTGCTTGAAATTGCAATAGCCGTATTTAGTAGGGATGGTCGATATTCCTGTCCCAGTTAAAAGAAACCAGTTCCAAGCCAGTTACTGGAACCGTCGATATCATTTCCCCGAGGAACCGGTTATTTTTTTAACCGTTTCCTTTCGCAAATAAAAATTGACGAATATCCATTTAATGCTTTTCGCCGGAATGGTTCTTTTAGGCAAGAAATTTCTCGAAAACCAGTATTTGACGAGAAACGAGGAACCGGTTGCACAGTTTTTTTTTTCAATCCTTTCTTAATAATAAACATGATACTTTTCTGTCACCAGGAACCGGTTCCAAAAATAACTGGATAAATAACCGGTTCTCGACAATCGCCGGTAACTGGAACCGCAGCGACACCAATTAAAATTTCCGACATCAATCATCCCTAGTAGTTAGTGACCATGTCTGAATAACCAGTTACTTCCAACCTTTCTCTTCCCCATCTCCGTGAGGAATTTCACAGTTCCACTGGCTCTGGACAATTGGGAAACTTGTGTGAAATAAAAAAAAAAACTTTTTTATT
Organism: Drusus annulatus; assembly: GCA_022651775.1. NCBI lineage: Eukaryota > Metazoa > Arthropoda > Insecta > Trichoptera > Limnephilidae > Drusus > Drusus annulatus. Next base: position 18,127 of record JAGWCC010000730.1, read on the forward strand.
TATTTAAAAAGAAAGATAAACATTCCCGAGTCACGAATAACCTGACAATATTTTAAAAACTCCCACTGCCTACATAATGAGCGGAAGATGTTGCTTGTGCAATGATGGAGGACTTAGCTAGCAGAGGAATTGAACCCACGACGCCTGGGTGGAATTCCGACGCGTTTGTCCACTCAGCTCCTAACACGTCTAAATCTATCTTACTACTGTGGTTCTAAATTTGTACTTTTTTTTCGTTATACGTTTTTATGATTTATATTTAGCTTTTGTTACTTTTTCTGTCCTTTTTGTATACCAATCTCTTTTCTACGTATATAATTTAACTTAATTATTTTATGTTTCTATGAAATGAACCAATTCTGTTTGTTGTTTTGTCAAAAATAAATAAGTACCTACTCGTTTTAGTAATATCATCCGATATCTTCAGGCGAAGAAAGAAACATTTATTTTAATGGTGTAGTATTATTTTCTTTAGTTGCATAATCAGAGTATAATGGAAAGATAATGCCTGTTATTTAAGATTGTAAAATAGATACGCTTGGAGGTTTAGGATTACCCTATCCGCATTAAGTAAATTATTATTTGTCTGATCGAGTTTTGCGTGCGAATTAGAGTGTCATGAATTCAATATTGCTCAAAATAACTTCGACTCAATAGCAGAACTTTTCCAATTAACTGAATGTGATTATAGGCGAATGAATTCTAAGGTTATACGTAACATCATTTAGTCGTCATTTAGTTCTTTTCGTAAAAATAATATCCCTCCTGGAATAACCGAATCGATAAGTGTCTAATAAAGAAAGCCATTAAAACGAATAGTCATATCCTTAGTAATCAGTTTAATTTGTCCAGTAGTCCAATATTAGGTATATTTCCTGTAAACACGTAAAATTTCTCATTATTCTTTAATCACCTTCTCAGTTGACGTTTTGCCTCTTTCATTTCATATTGTCTGTCGCTTTCTCTCTGTTCCTTTGTTATAATTTTAAATGTATGTAATTCAATAATTTTCTCACTGTTGTCTTATTTTATTTTATATTATGTTCTCCCTCTGTATGTATATATAACCGCATACTTTGTATTTTTTGTTTAGTTTAATGGTTTCGGTCATAAAAACTAAAATAAAATCTGTTTTCTTATACAACGTTAAAATTTCATTTTAATTTGGTATGTATCTATCTACAAACCCTTAAATTTTAATGAAACCAGTCAGGAACAATCTTCAGTGAGCAAAAAACCCTGAAGACCTGAGTCTAAAAGTGTTGAGAAATTCAGTTTTACATCCAATACAAAATGTAGGCCAGGCCACTGAGTGTATTATTTGCTCAGGTTTGAAAAGCTGAGACATTTCGCAAATGGGTGAATCCGTTATATCGAATCTTCCATATACATACTCATTAAATCCGCCGTTTAAGTGAACACTTATCTTATGCGATCGTGAATACGGAAACTGTTAGAAAAAGCCCACAGTTACGGACTTGAAGGTATTTAAACAATGGATATTACGTAATTATTTTATTACGAGGTATAAATATTGCCTTGGTTGGTTGAAAGGCACGAAGAAAGAAATTAAGCACTTGAAAGCATAACGAATAATTATAGATATGTTTTTGGAGGTGGTTTAATTCTTAAGATTTTTAAATACTTTAAGCGAACAATCTCTTCGTGTCTCATTAAAAGCTATGACGTCACGAAATGCTCGCAACATTAAAAAATATTTTTTTCTAACGCCAAATATTTTTTTTATAAAACACCACACTTAATTTATAAACAATACTAAATCTCGACTCAATGCATTCAACCAAACGGTTTGTTTAAAATAGGTAACTACTTGATAAGTCGAATACAAAGTGGTTAATTTATTTCAGTTTGTTTGTTTTTGTATTTTTATTTAGATGTATGCAAATTATTTTACACATCTTGTAAGAAAAAAAAATCTCATAAGGTTATTATACACGTATGTACATAAGTAGATTTAAATTTAAATCTTAGTATGTATAAAAATCATAGGTTTTTAAAATACAATAGTTTTACACCAGATTGAGGTAGAACCACATGACAGGACATCAATCGTTTGGAGCAGTGCTGAGGCCTTCGTGGTCGAATGGTTAAGGTACTCCACCACGAATCCAGAGGTTGCCGGTTCAAGTCCCAGTGCGCAAATATTTTTTCTATGACTAATTTGTGTTATTTCACATTTAATCAATATAAAATAATATATTTGCGGCACGTTCCAGATTGGCAGATACTCAAGTATACTTATCAACCTTTCTCTTCCCTATCTCCTTCCCTTCCCCACTACCTTAAGCCTCACAAAATACCCCAATTGGGGATGCCATAGTCCCATTGGCTCTAGACGGTTGGGAGCAGTTAGGACTCTTGTGCGGAATTCACTATATTTTTTTTTACAAAAATGCATAGTCATAGTCATCACTCGTCAACCTTCAATATTCCCCAAATTGAATAGCCGGATCTGAAAATACACGTACATCCTCCTTCTCTTCCTCTTCTCCCGTCTGCCTCTCAAAATACCCCATAGGAAAAACCATAGTCCCATTGGCTCTGAGCATTTGGAACTTTTGCGCATAAAAAATGTGCTTTAAAAGTGATTCAACGATTTCAAAGCGCCCCCGACGTAATATTTTTCGAAAATTACACTTAAATTTAGCCAGAGTAGTGTTATTATTAACAATTTGACCGATTGGCGTAAAGATTAAAGACGCTTCTGCAGCAGATGAATCTTCTTGTACAGCTGTAACGAGGTAATACGGTTGTACTCAATGGAAATGGTGATGTTATCCATGTGTGACTTAGACGTCTTGTTACAGTTGGTTTGTTGTTGTTTTTACTGAAGATGAAGCCTACTTTTCAGGCTGCGGGTCTTTCGTCTTTCCGGTCAGTGGTTTCCGTTCTGCCTTCTTGGCGGTGTTGGTCCACCTTCCGGAGTAGGTGCACAGCATACACTGTACACGATACGGTATCGTCGGTGTTACGGTAACAATGAGAGGTAAATCTGCAATCTGCTTATTCAATTTATAAAAGCAGGATACCATACGCTCAGATAATAATTCATTAACCCGATAGACGCCACCGTATCAAATATGAGATTTTTACGGTGTGTCAAATATGCGACTGTCGCAAATGTGATACATGCGGTTTCAAAATCATAAATATGTTTCGGTATATATCAAGACCTTCACTGAAATCTACTTCTTCAAGATTGTTGCTGTGTGATAGTTGGCGAGTGTGTAATCTAAAAAAATATATTAACTCCGTACAGGTCATAAGGGAAATAATTTTAGTTTAAAGTGAGTTTATATCATCTTTGAGAATGCTGTGTAGAAGATTTTTTTTTGAAGAAAATAAGGAGTGAACCTGTGTCTTGAAGAGGCCTATGTTATAGGAGGGAGGAAACATAGACGCCACATGTTAATATGAAAATCAGTGTTATTCTGTTACTATCATATCGAATTTACGATTAAATAACACATGTCTTTCACAAATATTATTGTAAACACTCGTTATGAGAAATCATGTATCAGATATCCATATATGGGCGCTTTCTCAAAATACCCTGAATAGATAAGGAACCAATTTAGAAGCACTTTTTTATTATTTAATTTATTTATTTGTTTGATTGATTGACCAAAAGTTGTTGAATTGTACTAATATAAAAGCAGAGAACTACCATACCGTGGTCACACTATGAAGGGTGATAAAAGACTACTAAACTGATAATAATCCGGGGGAAGATTGATAAAATATTAAAAAAAAAACTAACTAACCATCACGCCGTTTCCCCGCAGGGATAGGTAGAGCGGATGGACAGCCATATAACTCTGTCTTGGCACACACTCCTTGCTTTATTTACATTCATTCACTGTCTCATACATACTCTTCTGTTATTCTGACTCTTCACATGATAAAACATTAAGTCGATATACGCCGTACGAAGCCTATGTGACTGGAACGAGTAAAGTTTCAGGCTGCAGTCTATTGGATGAAGATTTCCCTGATGATAGCCAACCTCCAACAGGAGAATACACCAAAAGAAGAAAATGTCTATGCACCATTAAAATTCAAAAGTTCCCTACAGAGATTGCCTACAATAAAAATAGTTATATTTTATTTTAGCGGAGCAGAGCGATGGGTGCAATACTCTGTCTGCCATTTAAATAAAAATACATGTGTGTTAAATGAAAACAATGAAAGAGATAACATTTAAAAAAAAAATGAACGAAAACTAAAATGAAACGCCCCCCATGGTTGGTGTTTCTTATGATATATTGCGTATTTGATTCATTGAGTGTTTGCATCCTCCTACGTCTTGCAGGTATTTATTGTACCATTGTGTGCAGAAAACAGATAAACCCTATATTTTATTGTTGGCAAATACCATATACCTAGTTCACGTTGTGTTTGGTGGTTGTGGTTTGTAATATCAACTGCAAGTGAAACTGCGACTAACAATAATGGCAACTTCCTCTCTACCTTTGTCTATACAGTGATCATGAAAAACTCCCATTTCCTGTAGGAAAGTTGAAGCAATATGCTCTTACTAAGAATTAGATTGAAGTGAAACACACCTCTTTCCTGGAAAATAATCTTTGCTTCATCTACATTCATACTTTTCTCATGCATGCCTATAATAGTCTCTTGGTATGACCCGCATTTGAAAATCAATTGGGTATTAGAGCGTGCCCGCTGTCTCCATTAATACAGTTTGTTAAAATGGCGGCATTGCAACTTTTTTTTTTACTATCACCCCATCAGCGGTAGAAGGTACTAGCACACATTTCTTGTTTCATTCACATGCATAGAGTGAAAAAGACGGTGACCGAATATAGGAAATATTATTTATTACTCTGGGTCAGTATTCTAGGGGTGAAATAAAAACAATATATTTTTTCAAATATAAATGATCACATATCGAAAAAAAAACACACTAATTTTCAACAATATATGAAATAAAAGAAGACACAGAATACAAAAATAAAGATTAGGTTGCAACCAAGTCTTATTTCATGTGTCTTCTTCTTTTTTTTAAAGTAAGACTAACATACCCGGGTTACGAATAACCTGACAATATTTTAAAAACTCCTACTGCCATCATAAGAAGCGGAAGATGTTGCATGCGCAATAATGGAGGACTTAGCTAGCAGAGAAATTGAACGCACGAAGCCCGGGTAGGAATCTGACGCATTTGTCCACTCAGCTACCGACCGGTCAAATATTCATATTTCGTTGAAACATTGATTTTGTTTCAATAATTGATAAATAAAGCATAAAACTTTAATAAGTTAATTTTAATTAAAAACAATACATTAAGGTTTAACCGTCAATCGCGATATTAATTTTTAAAATAATTTTAATAATATTCAAAGAATATGAGATAGAAAAAGACGCATAAAATTAAAAGTTTGGATCGTGACCGAGATTGTTATAGGTAGTCACTTTAAATAATAAATTGAATACCACTTCTCAAAAAACAATCAATTTTGAAAAAGTTAATTTATTAATGAAGATTTTCATTGTTCATTTACCAGATTCTCAAAAAAAAACAAAATGAAACACTAAACCTATAAATGTTATTATGCACTGGTCCTGATTTAGTCGACTGGCTTATTTCACAGCCTCCCCTGTCAAGTGGTTTATCACACCGTCTGTTATGTAGATTGTAACCCAATCAGTACCTACATTAAGATGCATAGGCAACCTCGATACCCAAAGCCTTTCCAGGCAACCGGTTAGAGGAGAAGGCGTCCATATTATATTCGTATTGTTGCCAGACTATCTGGAAATAACAAGTCGTTCCCCCACAAAAGAATTCCCAAACATTGTCAAACAACAAACACATTTTAAAACAATTAACTTCTATTTGCTTCTTCGTAGCAAATATATTCTTTCGTATTTCAAATTCATATATGCTTTACGTAAAAAGAAAAAAAAGTTTTCTCATTGAACGAAACGTACTTTTAAGCTAAGTCACCTTGGTCTTTACCTTGATGAATGATAATTTAAATTCGTCATTTTTTCCGTAATAATACAGAGACATCCCTAGCATGGCGGGCTAAAAAAACATATTTTTAAAAACCTTATTTTTCAATTAATCTTTTTTATTTAAAGTGGACGTTTATCTTTTTTAAAATATGTTAATATCAAAATTGTGGTGGAACATCATTGTATTAAACATTATGACTTATAAAAAATGGCAAAAAAAGCGAAGCTAGCAGTCCACAATGAAGTGCTTATATAAACCCTGATGTATGGAAGTGACGCTTGGAACTGGCAGAGGAAGGATGAAAGTAGACTGAATGCTGTGGAAATGAGGTCCCTAAGGCGTATGTGCGGTAAAACCATGTATGACCGTGTTAAAAATGTGGATATCCGGAAAGAATACAAGGCTGATGTAAACGTAATGAATAGGATCAAGAAAGGGACGCTTAGATGGTTTGGGCATGTCGAGCAAATAAACGAAGAAAGGAGGGTGAACAGAATGTATGATGCGAACGTGAATGAAAGAAGAAGTCAAAGACGCTCGAGGAAGACATGGGACGATCATGTGAATCAAATACTTGAATCGGGCCATTTGAAGAGTCAGAATAACAAAAGAGTATGCATGAATGTGAATGAAGCAAGGAGTGTGTGCCAAGACAGTTGCAATATACCCCTAGGAAACGGCGTGATAGTTAATTAGTTAGTTAGTTACATTGTGACTTTGTGTTTTTACATTACTTTCTATAACAACATGCAACAACTAGTTTCGGACAAAACCGTGTCTTCATCAGGGGTTAAATCGATTGGTCACCCTTCAGTGGATTTGAGAACCTCTGCCCTACATCTAAGAATTTGGATGTAACACCCATGACAACAATTCAACCGATTGACTCTCGCATCCATGGAATTCCAAACATACTTACAAGTTGTATCAGCTGGTAGATAAAAAAAAGTTTAAAATTACGTCATACTCATATCCAAACATGAGTCCCTACAATTACGAGCCAATGGGATTGTACATCACAATGAAATGCAACAAATATTTATGAAATGCAGATTTCAATAAATATATCGAAAAATAGTTTTCGCGTCTCGCAAACAAGGATTGCAACGAATTGTTTAGGTTTTTCAGTCAACCCTTAACCTCTAGAATGCCAGATTCCCGCAAGGTACAACTTCTAGCGTAGGTACCTTACTGGCTGTATTTTTTTAATAACTCACTTGCGTTTTACACAATGATGTTTTTTTCAAATATGCTATCTTCTCAGATAATGTGGTTATTTAAAAAAAAATGTATTTTAATATTTACTTATATTTGCAGAATTGTTTTTTTCCCCTCATGAAAAAAGTTTGATTAGGAAATGTAATTTTTTTTGTCGTTTTATAGTATTTTTTGAAAAGCGATTGTGGCTCATTTAAATATGCAAACAACATGTTTTAAAGGATAAAAACTCATGAAGAGATAATGATTAAAGCCCAGTGCCAATAGGCACTGACGGAACACTAGAGGTTAAGTTGCTAAAATCTTAAATCCTGGGCCCACAGAATCTGAATTTTTAGACAGTTAAAAAAAGCAGCTTAGTGCCTAGTTGGAAGTGCATTATAGAGGTGATAGTTTGTAGAAATTGAATGTTACCACGGTAGAGAAAACTAGATTCAACGCATTTCTAGTTGACTCATTCGGTAGTTTTAAGTTCTATGCATCAAGCTTATTAAATTATATTACAGCGTGTAATCACGTATGTAAGTGTAGAGTATAGATAAATTCGACTACAGAGTTAACAAGCATATAAGAAACACGACTGCTTTCATTAATGAAGAAAATTTCAACAAGCAAGCACGACGAAAGTTAAAGGTCATAAATTAGTACATCGAATTATAATGCGCGTTTCTATTTTTTTCATGAATACCGCACAAGAGCTTCAACTACCGGAGTCAATGGGACTATGGCATCCCAAATTTGCATATTTTGGGAGGCTGAAGGGAGTGGAAAGGAGAAGAAGATGAAGATGAGAAAATTAAGTATGTGGCTATTTAGATCTAGTTACTAGACGCAACATTTCGATTCTGAATGGTGGTGTTTCACCAGTGATACTAAGAGTGTCTACCAAACTTCTGTCAAATCCACAAACTTATTTGTTCAGGCGGAAAAAAATAATCTAAAGAATAAATATTTTTTTTTAATCCCTTTTTTATTTCTAATGTATTTTTTTATTTTTATATTTCTACAATAGAGACGCTCCCGACTGCGCAGATAAGTTTGTAAAACTGTAGAGAGCCTGCGTAGTAAGTTTCACTTTTAATCGAATTGTTAGATTAGTACCTACCTTACTGTACGTGGCGGGTAATTGCATTAGGGTAGGTACTTACCTTTCGTATCAAGATTGGCGTGAAATTGCTACTCTGGCAACACCCACCTAATTAGGCGGGAAAAGTTGTCAAACGTCAGATTATAATCGCATCTATCGTGCTATTAGTTATTCGTTCTCTTTCACTCAATGCGTTATTTTGAGTTATTTTTTTAATTTTTTTGTGAGCGTGATTCGTTTTTGAGGAATTTGTGTTTACGGAATTTATGGCAGGATAAAAAGAAAAATAATATGAATTGATTATTGTTGCTGTGAACGTCAGCAATACCCTCTATAATGCATAAGGCCGTTACACCGATACAAGATGGCCGCCGTCAAAGGCGTATGGTTTAGTTTTACATTTATCAAGTATTAGTTTAAATGATTTCATGACAATAATTACACAGTAGTCAGTCTTTTCAAGACAAAATGTTTTACGAAATAATTGCCTTACTTGAATATGTTAGTTGTAAGTCACTAGTTATAAGTATTAGGCATAAGTTTATATTAAGTCTTAGTTTTAATATTATGGTAATTATGGTGCCTTGAGGTGATATTTCTGTCACGAAAACGGTGCTATATAAATCACCCAATTATTATTATTATTAATATTACTTAATTTGAGGAAAGACGTAAATATTGGGGAAATAGTATTGATGTGGAAAAATAAAGAAAATCTCCTGATATATTAAAATCAGTGTATATTAGCCGATAGATATTAACTATAAATAATTTCTTTTGTAAGTACGTATGTACATACGCACGAGTTTGAACTTTTCAAATTTTGAACTGATGTTAATTGAAATCATGAGATTCAAAAAATAATCTTTTAAATCCCTACCTACCAATAATGCATTTTAACTAACTAACTAATCGTCATTCAATTTCGCCGCAGGGGTAGGTAGAGAGGACGGATCATACAACTCTGTCTTAGCACACACTCCTTGTTTCATTCACATTCATACATCGTCTTATACATACTTTTCTGTTATTTTGAGTCTTCACATGGCAAGACTCAACTATTTATTCACTTGATCGTGCCATATCTGCCTCGGGCGTCCCCGAATTCTTCTTCCATTCAATTTCAAATGTTAATTTCATGCTCCTTTCTTCGTTCATTCGCTCTATATGCCCAAACCATCTAAGCGTACGTTTCTTGATCTTATTTATTACGCTTAAATCAACTTTGCATTCTTTCCCGATATCCACATTATTAAAACGGTCATACATGGTTTAGCATTTTAGCAGACATAATTCTATATTTGAAAAGGAACTATTTTTTTTTTGGCAAGTCTAGCATTCCGTGATTTTTAAGTAATTTACTAATCCAAATTTCTTTTTCTTTTTAATAAGAGTTAAAACTATGGTTGAACCTTATGTTGTTCTTATCAGCATTTCTATAGTCAGTCACAAATTGTTCTACCACTCGCTTCCACCAGATCTTTTAATTTCGTATTATTATTCAATTACACTTGGCAATTTTAAGAGTAAAGTTTTTTCTGCCTAATGAGAACATCATCATAGCCCTATTTCGTATGATCTACTGATCTGTATTTGTTTTTCTATATCTACGCTGTTTTTTACTTATTGAACACTTCCAAACTATGGAATAAACAATAATATGGCATCTTATCAAATTATTTATTTCATATCAGTATTTTATACTAATTATATTGCTACCTGAAAACAATTGGGTAGGCCTCATAATTACAGACGGAAAACCTTTGCAAATTTTATTTCGCCAGAGTTCGAATTGTGGGAGATTTGAGGTGCCTCAGAAAACAGGCTTATTTGCTGGTTTTTATTTTAAATTTTAATTAAGATATTATCAAAAATTAAACCTATTTTTATTCTAACAATCAAGATGATTCTGTTTGACCACTTGTATTGTTCTAGACATTAATAATACATCATATTTAGATCCATCTTTTTTAGATCTATCTGTCCAGTGGTAGTTACTCTATGTATGGTCTGGTGAAAGACCACCATTCAGAATCGAAACGTTACTTGAAAGCCTGGCTATTCAGATATGTTTAATGAACATATCTGAATAGCCAGGTATTTCCCAACCTTCCTCTCCCCCATCTCCTTGAGAGATGTCACAGTCCTACTGGCTCCAGACAGTTGGGAGTCTAGTGTGATATTTACGTATAATTAAAAAAAAATAAATTATAGTGAATACCGTACAAGAGTCCCAACTACTAATGACTGTTAAGGGCCAGTAGTAACTATGGCATCCTCAATTGGAGTTTATTGTGAGGTTGAAAATGGATGGGAGTAGAAGGAGATGGGGAAGAGGAAGGTTGGGAAGCCCCTAGTTATCTACTTTATATTAAGGACAAGTAATTTCCCATCGAATAAGACTTGCTAGAATTTAAATCATATTCCTACGTTGAATTTTTTTACTGTTTATTTATTTCTCAATACAATTCCCGATTTATCTTTCTAACGCCTCTTCATTGAATTCGATACCCGACAGCTGCGTATCCACCGGAGATATAATCAGTAGAAGTGCGATCTATACCGCTCTAAAACAATCAAATGTAACCATTTCACAAAAGGCCTTGTTACTCTCACGCCCCACTCAATTAAATTCAAATTTGAATAGTTTCATCGCGTTTCACTCGAAGCGAGTGAAATTTAGCTTACTCCCGGCACACCAGCTCGCCCTCAATATTCAATTTACACTTCTATCCGTTCATCTCTTCGGTGTGCGTATCGAATAAGGTAATACAAAATAATTAAATCCGTTAATCCGTGAGGCGGGCTTCTTTTGTTTCTGCGCTGCAGATCCAAGATGGCGTCACGATCGAAAGTGCTCGAGGAATTGAAGAAATTCCTGAATCGAATCGCGGACACGCCTGTCATTTATGTATTTATTTCTATTAAAACACCGCAGAGTTGGACTCAGCCGGAGCGGATTGGTCCACATATTGTCGAGTTTCCGTTTGCAGTCCGATGCGGAAGATTCAGTGGCGTCACGAGGAATTTGCAGGCCCGTTAATTTTTTTTAAACTTCCCGCTGTTATCAATGTCACAATAATCTGTCAACCAGGAGGTTCGAAATCTTTGAAGAAACAAATTTGTCTAAGTTAGTTCGTTGTAGTTTTTTAGTATTGAGGAGAAAACACACATACAGACACAAATAAACAATATTAAGCATACAGCATAGATAATTCACCTGCATCCAAACTGTTTCTCACAGATTAAGCACTTATGAGCAGCGATAGACGATGCAAGGTCGATGGCGTAATACCTACATACATTTAATATTAACATACAAATAAAAACAAGGGAAGTGAAATTTAAATACAATAAGCAGTAAATCTCATGTTATTATCATGTCCTTTACAGAACTAAACAAAATATGTAGTTCGTGGTAAAGTTTTTTAGACCGAAAACTAAATTATTTAAATATATACCATCACGCCATTTTTCCTCAAGGGTAGGCAAGTACGATTTTTATTTTCTATGGTGAATACCGCACATGAGTCCCAACGAGGTATGTTGTGAGGCTGAAGGTGGTGGGTAGGAAAAGGAGATAAGTGAGAGGAAGGTTGGGAGTACCTGGTTATTTAGATCTGGTCACAAACGGTTAAAGCCATTTAAATCAAGCAACGTTTTGATTCTGAATTATGGTTTTTCACCAGTTATTCAATGTATCCACTACTCTAACCTAACCTAACTTAACCTAACCTAACCTAATTTGACCTGAAACCTGACAGAAGCTTTCGATTCACTTGATCGAGTGCATTACTGGAGAGTCGCGGAATTCTTCTTCCATCCACTTGCATGTCATTTATCAATGTATGAATTTAACAAAAAACTAAACAAATATTGGTGAAGAATTTTTTATAAATACGCAACTTACAGATAATATTTAAAAATATATTTGTTGTTACCTTTTAAGCGATTACACTACCCGTTTTCATGCTGCCGACATCAACTACGAACAGTTTTTGATTGCTAAGTTTCTTGCTCTTACTTTTATCAAGTATTTAACCGTTCTCTAACCCAACTGTTTACCGACTCATATTTAATCTATTCTGCGTTTTTCATCCTAATCTGTATTTTCCCTCAAAATCTGAGTTTTTCCTCCTTATCTGTTTTTTTACTGATACCCTGTGCTTTCCATCGTATTCTCTATTTTCCCTCAAAATCTGAGTAGTCCTCTTAACCTGTATTTTTTTTTCGGTAATCTGTGCTTTCCATTCTGTTTCATATTTTCCCCTTATAATCTATATTTTCTCTCAAAATCTGAGTTTTTCCTCTAAATCTATATCTGTGCTTTCCATCATTAAGTATATTTTCCCTCATAATCTATGTTTTTTCTCATATTCTGAATATTCCATGAAAAAATCTATGAGTAACAAAAAACAGTTTTTAATTGTGTTTATTTAATAAACTTAAATAGAACACTTAAAATATGAGCAAACATTTTATATTTACGCCAATGATAGAATTACTAACTAGATAACCTCATTCAATGTGTTCCAATCAAAAGGTCACCACCTCTACTTATCCATTACCATCCATACTAACTCTAGCTAGTCGCTTCATCTAGGCAGCTACTAGCTAGTTATTGGAGAAAGCATAGTCAAATAGCATGATTTTTATGGTAATTTATTGGCGATCAATTAAAAATCATTCCATTCAATGATCAACGTTGTTTATACAACTGTCCGTATTAAAGAGCTAGTGATTTATTTATTTAGCCGGCAGATAGTATGGCGTATTAATTATTATGATGGTTTCTTAATTTGCTCAATTTTTTGTTATTTTTCCCAATTGCTTGTTATTTTGCCAAATTGCTTGTTATTATGCTTAATAAAAATAGTGTGAATAAATTGTAATAGTTTCTTTCTCAAATGATTTTTCTTCGTTGTTAAATTTGCCAGTTCTAAGAAAATAATATTTGCAAAATTGAGGGAAATAATTATTTCTAATTTTGTAACTGTTAATTCATAGTGGAATTCTATTTTAATGATTAAATAAAAACAATTTTTTAACTTTATTCCAATTTTTTATTTTTTGACTGGACCGGTTTCAGCATAATGGCCATCTTCAGACTAGTACAAGTTGTTCTTATTCTATGGCTAATATACTATTTTTAGGATGTCAGGGGTAGTAAACCATGATTTTACTTTAATTATATTTATCAGTATTGCTGCATGATTTTACTAGTTACAAGTTACTTTTAGTTTACTATTTTATATATCTATCTGGTATGAATTTTTATTTAAGATGGGTTACAGTTGTATTTCTCTAAGTATGATTTTACGATGTATTTTTATAATGCAAGGTTGGTGAATACTGATTATTAATGAGTTTATTTTAGGTTTTCCCATCTTAATTGTAATGTCTAGATTTTCCATAAAATTTCTTAATTAATGGGTTACTCCCAGTATTATGGTATAATTACATGATTACATTTATTATGCACTTTTACATTTTATAACAATCTACTGTAAAAAAACTAAGAAAATATAATAATATGGTATTTATACTTTATTTTTATTATTTAAATTATGCGTAAAACGATATGTCCGTGTAGAAGGCGTATGTGACGTCACACCGGCCAACGTTTCTAGGCAGTTCCGGGTCCCGTTGACAGTCGTGTTAGCAACCAGTAGCGGTACCTACGTCATGGTCGATTTCAGACCGTTTAAGATTTAGCGAATTCGGAGCGTTTTTAAATGAACAAAAATTAAACAAACGGAATCAGAATTTTTTTATAAAATATTTCACACGTTTTTAACAGTGTCCCTCATTTGTGAAAACACCTCATTCCGAGTGAAAATATTTAATAGCTTTTTCAGTAAATACCATAAAACCGTAATGAAGCTTAATTACACGTGAGCACCTAAAGTTTGAATAAATATTGCTGTTGAATCATAGTTAATGCTTTTCAATTATAATTTCCCACCGCAAGTGTTTTTACTTTCTACGAAAAAGAAATTGTAAATATCGAGCCATAAAATTTACATCATTTGACACTTCTCTAACTCTCGATCACATTACGTAAAACCAACAAATACTTACATCTTGTACCTTCTCTAAGTAACATACATTTATGTAATGTATAACATAGACTTGTTTTGTATACAGTAATAGCCACAATCGAAATTACCTGCTATTTAAAGTCACATAATATTTGATTTTAGCCGATGCTCTCTGCCACAGGGTTATTATAATAGTTGATAACAAGAAAGTGGCCATTATGTTGAGTTTCTCAAACTAGATTATAGATTGTCTCACTCAAAAATTCGGAAGACATCTTCGTTTTTAGCGATGAGACAGACAAAAGCGTTTTATGTGATTCATCATTGACAAATTAATATTGTATTTTTTTGTTATAAAAAGGTTTTCGTTTCAATATTTCTATTAAATTCAAATACTTTTCTTTCTCCCCGTTAAACGCCGAATGTCGGCTCTTTTCAGCTTTTGAACAAATTGTGATCAGCTGTAAAGCATGACGGTCATGCTGTTATGCTTGTCAGCTGATCACGATTTGTTCAAAAGCTGAAACGGACCTAGAATCGATGTTTAATGAGGACCATTAAAATGTAAAAATAAACAAAATGGCGTTAATATTTGAATTGTAACGATGTCAAATGTGACGAAAGTTTGAAACATGCTAACCTAAGTTGTTAATTTTGGAGAGTTTTTTTTTAAATATCGAATATGTAATAGTACAGATTTATTGGTGAACATTATGTTTTAATTGGATGTTTTTACGTTTGATTGCTCTGAAGAGAGTGTAGATGTTATTTTCTAAAAAAAATATCTAAAATCGTTACATTAGAATTAAAATTGGAATGCTTATTTCAAAATCCGGTCCCACTGTCAATTAAATATGATGAAATTATATTGCCTGCGAGTTTTTCTACCCGTCTCTACAATCATTTTTCGATAGTTAAATGGATATTTTAAGATCCATAGCTCACGATGAAAATCCCTTTGTGGGCGGAAAATATTCTCAATCCATAAATTCTAGACAGAAAACTATTTGCACATTTTATAACGCCAGAGTTCACCGGTAAGTTCTCCTCCACAACACAGGTGAACTACTAGCGTGGAGGACAATGTACGAGTACATTAATTTGTAATTAAAAAAAAAATGTTGAGTGAACAAAAAAAATGTTTTTGCTTGCTTTAGGAAAAAACAGATTATTTGCTCTTTGGTTAGAATATTTTTGATATGATTGCTTGGAAGAACTGATATTTTCTCTCAAAAATTATTTGACGGCCTCCATGGTCGAGTGGTAAGACGCTCTACTACGAATCCAGAGGTCGCGGGCTCAAGTCCGGCGTGCGCAAATATTTTTTATATGGTTAATATGTGTCATAAAACATTGAATTAATATAAAAATTCTCTATAGTATATTTGCAGCACGTTCCAGAGTGGTAGATACTTTAAGTATTACCCTGGTAAAAGACCACCATTCAGAATCGAAACGTTGCTTAAAATGGCTTTAGCCGTGTTTGGTGACCAGATCTGAATAGCCAGGTACTTCCTGACTTTCCTCTTCCCCATCTCCTTCCCTTTCCCGCTACCTTCAGTCTCACAACATATCGGGGATGCCATAGTCTCACTGGCTCTAGACGGTTGGAATCAGTTGGGAATCTTGTGCGGTAATAACTCTAAAAAAAAAATATATATATTCCATGATTTTTCATTAAAAAAAAGTTTAAGCTTTATATTAAAATGCTGTTATTTGTTTCAAAATCAGTTATTATTCAATGGATTTATTAAGATTATTGAATTATTTCGTCAAAATTAAATTGTATTCAATCATATTTATGAAATTCTCAAGGTACTAGAAAAATTATGGCCAATAAACGCGCTAAATGTGTCAGATTCATAGAAACTCCAAACGTAAAACCGCTTTCAATCTGTCAAAAATATAAAATTCTAAACAATAGTGATTGAGCCCACGTCTCTTATTATGATTCGTAAAACGACTTCTAGCCTAGCGAGTGGGAACGCTGCCAACTAATAAATTAATTTTCTACTGCATTCACTGTCACAAGTGCAAGAAAAGAAACGCATGAATAATTAAATCACCAACACAATGGGATGACATTCCTCACAGCTTCGCCCAATGGACCCCAATCTCTGAATAAATTTAATATCCGCCTACTCGAGATGAATCTTGTATTGTTAGTTATGGAGTTTTGTTTAATTCATTTACATAAACAAATCATAGATTTAATGTATAAATATTTTGCTAGATGATTCACAGTTGATGACGAATTATTTTTCACTTTCGATTTTTTGAGAGTTTTACTTTCTGGGTGTGTGCTTATTTTCTCAATTTGGAACAGCGTCATTATGTTCTAATATTTGTTATGTGTTACCAGTTAAAAATCACGCGATGTAATTTGACTTGACAAAAAATATTGGTTGTTTTAATCCACCCATTTCAAATATAGAATAATGCCTCCTGAAATACATTATAGGTAGGTAGATACCTTGAAAGATTCTTTGAAAGATGCCTCAGTACTAAAAAATGGCGCTAAACTTCACTTTGTAGTATTATAATACAAAGAATACTACAAATAATTTATCTTTAACGTCTAAGATTCCCAGTGAATAACATTTTTTAACTATAATCTTGTAAATTCTATGAAAATAATTCATACTGAGATTTCAGTAAAAAGTTTAGTTTGAAAATCAGCGAAGGCATATTTGAACGTTTTACTTAAAATTCTAGTATGCATTTCACAAAGAATTTAAAAGATTACTGTTTAAGGGCCAACACCCAAGAATTACGCCAAACGTCACTTTGTAGCATTCTAATACAAGCAATAATACAAATTATTTTTCTAGAAATTTTACATGGATAGTTAGAAAAATGTCTGAGGTTTTCAGTAAATTCAATTTTTTAACTGTAATCCTTTGAATTCTATTAAAAACGTACTGAATTATCACTTAAAGGTGCAGTTTTAAAACCGGCAAAGGCATTTTTGAACGTTTTACCTAAAATTCCAGTAAGCATTTCATAAAAAATTTAAATAATTTCTGTTTAGGAATTGTATTCATTGGAAACCTTATACATGTTACTAACTGGCCGTATAGAATTAACAGATAAATCATTTTTAGTATTGCTTGTAATAGAAAGCCAAACAGTGTGTATTTTTTGGTGTTGACCTCGTGATAATTATCTGAACACATCCGTCAGTTTAAATTTTGAAAAGTCATCACTCGTACGGAAGAACGTACTCACAAAGGAAATAATTTATAGTTAATGACACAAAAGGTCTGCTGTCCAGAACCAGTAAAATTATTTGAACATATTCTTAAGGATGTGGGGTAATGTTGTGAAAGCAAATTAAATGATGAATGATAAGATGAAAGTTGATAAAAACCTGGCTAATCTAATCTAGTAACTAAAGATGGTGAAATCAATTTTAAGGGACTTTACGATACTAAATTATTTCTAGAACCAAAATAATGCAGAGGTAAACTTTAAGTTGAACTAGATTTAAATAAATACCTACTTAATTTAACGAAAATGAAATAATAACTTTGTATAATACTATTGATTTTATTTTAATTTTAATAACTGACTAAGCATCATCTAGGTACAAAATTAAACTTATTAAAAATTAAAATAAAATATATGGTCTTGTGCAAAGTTATTATTTCATTTTTATTAAATATGTCAAACCACAAAGTGATTGCTTTCTACGAAAATACTTTTTAACCAACAGAAAGTGTTTTTACTACAACATAAATCAACTAAAAGGGAAGAATTGAAAATTTGATTTATCCAAAACTTTTAATATGCCTAGCAATAAAGGAAAATTATCAAGAATTTTATATAAATTGTTTTGTAATCAATTTCTATACAAGTTGCATATATCTCGTTAAAGAAAACGCTACGTGACAAATACCCACACGAGTTTTTTGCAACATTGTCGATACGTGAAGGCGGAAATTATTGCCGGAAAATTGTTTACTGGAAATAATTGCATCGTTTGTATCTAATTAGTGCGTGGGTCCCGGTAGAAGTGTAACTAATAACTAACACCTTTAAAATATATTCCTACGTTTCATTTTATTTCAGGGTTGAAAATAATTATTTAAATGAACTTCTTTCCAGCAATCTTAGCTTAGATCTCTCATCCTTCTTCCATCTCGCACTTACTTTAAAGATCCCAGCTTGTATCATCGACTAATTACGAGATATTTATATACATATCCGTATCAAAATCACAGTGTTATATTTTAAATTTAACGTAACATTAACCTTCCTACTATTGACATTTTTTTGCATTCTTTCTAATAATTACTATTGTAAATAATTTAGAGGCATACAAAATTCTATTGCTAACCGTTAATTACTCAATCGAATTTAGAAAAACGCATATCACGATGGTAAAAAACACCGGATATTACTGAAATGTTTAATTACAACCGTTTTATTGATTCTGGTGGGATTTTGAACCTAGCAACTTAATCAATAAAAACAATTATTTTACCCCTCAGTTTTTTCACTAATATAAAAAAGTGAGTCTTAATTGTTTTCCAAAGAATTTAAATTCTACTATATTAAACGTAGCTCACCTTAAAATAATATTATAAAGTCCAGATAAGTGTAATGATCGCCTTAATAATATCAGGATAATTTGTATAGCGCCATTTTTTGTGAAAAATCACCTCAAGGACGCTGTTAAACGTGAAAATATCGCGTAAAATCTTTTGAATTTGTCTGCGACATCGGAAATCAATATTACAATGATGAGTGCACCAAGTAATCTTTCGAAATATCGGGAAAATCAAAGGCAAATTATTCTACAAAAGTAAAGGGATTATTTCGCCATTTTTGCTGATGTTCTAATACCTAATCATAACAAGCATTCCGGCTTTTGCAAGGCACATTAAAGTGCATGGTAATAATATTGAACATTACATTCATCGGGAGATCCACGTTCAAATCCCGGTTGCCGCAATACTTTTTCCCGTGAGATTTTCTAATGCAAAAAAAAAATCAGGCATTTCATAATAAATTACATTTGGTGCACAATAAATTACAGAATATTTATTGGTAAACGTGTCGAATAATTTTATTTTACAAATTATTAGAACTGGATAAAGTATTTCAAAATGCAACATTTTTCTATTAAAATAAATGAAAAAATAACTTTGTATAAGACCACGAATATTGTTTTATTTTTTATGACATAAACAAAAAAATACAAAGTGTGCGGTTATACATACATACAAAGGGAGAACAAAATGTAAAATAAAATAACAAAACAATGAGAGGAAAATAGAAAACATTTAAATTATAACAAAGGAACAGAGAGAAAGAGACAGAACATATCAATGGAAAGAGACAAAACGTCAACTGAGAAGGTGATTTAAGAATAATGATTAACTTTATGAGTTTACAGGAAGTATACCTAATATTGGACTACTAGACAAATTAACCTGATTATTAAGAATATGACCATTAATTTTAATGGCTATCTTTGTTTCTTGTGCTTCTTAATTATTTAATCTGATGCCATGACCATTTTTGTGAAGAATATGAGCACCGGTGCTTTTATTGAAGGTATGATTTTAATCAATAAGATGATTAGCGAATTCAGAAAAACCGTGGTTATTTAAACATATCAGATGTTTTTTGATTCTAATATTAACATTACGGGTTGTTTTACCAATTTAAAATGCAGAACAATCATTACAAACCAATTTATAAATTCCTGAGTGACTTAGTTTGTCATTTTTATCTTTAGCGTTGATGAAAATTTTTCCTAAATAATTGTTTGTATAAAAGGCCGGACGAAAAATTATTGGTAAATAATTTTAATTAATAATAAACCGGATGGTCTTAAAAATTAAAATAATATTCGTAGTCTTAAACAAAGTTTTTTTTTTAATTTTTTTAAATATGTCAAACCGCAAAGTGATTAATTTCTAGAAAAATATTTTTTATATTATTTCATTATATGGCAGCAACAGGGTTAAAGAAAAAACACAGCCAGAGAGTTTAAAAAAAACCGGCCCAGCCTTTTTTCCTTTTCGTCTTCGCTCGACATACATCCGCGTGTGTCGGCCCACCTGACAAAACCTGTTATCCGTCGCTAGTCACTTGCGAGGTTTCACTTTCTTCTCGAGAAGAAATGCGCCGGCTACGTGCTGGTAAATGTGTTACCGAAGGTAGTAAGTACGCCCCGAGGGGATAAGGTGTGAGCTTCAACCGGCGTTATTGCACAAGCCGTACGGCAAGGCCGCTCGGGCGGTTCCAACTTTATAAACTATTATTGTTTAATTCTTCTTGTTCATTGTTTTCAAACGGAATGTTACAACGATACTAATAAATTTACTTGTATATACGAATGGTGTGCGGTCATTTTCTTTCCTTTTGTTAAACGTTTTTTTCCTCAAGTTCGAAAGTTTAGAGAATAATTTATCTTTAAAGTACGTAGTTAAAATTTATTGTACATTCTGTCTTAGGTCAATATATGATAAATGCGAAAATGATAATATTGTTTGAAGTGTGTCAATTTATTAATATTTATGTCCTCTTGACGGCTTGCGTGCATGGTCCAGTGGTAAGACGATCTACTACGAATCTATAGGTTCAAGCGGCGGGTTCAAGCCCGGCGTGCGCAAATTAATTTTATTTATAATTAATATTGGTCATTTAGATACTCGCTTGTGCCTAGATAGCACGCAATGGGCAATTCCTTCGTAGAAATAGTAGATATATCCAACTGCACTGAATCTAGTTACAAGAAGGCCATAATAGTATACCTCTTCCAAAAATACTAATGTTAATTTATTGGATTATAATATTTATTGTAATTTATTTATGGTTTTGTGGGCTAATCATTTACTCCATGTTATTTTTGTGTCACTATTTTTATATAATAAATATGTGTCATAAGTAATAAATTTTAAAAGGCCTGGGAAAGGGCGGAGCCAAGCGGCACAGGAAGGTGCTCCGCGACAACATCCAGGGCATCACGAAGCCCGCCATCCGTCGGCTGGCTCGCAGGGGGAGGCGTGAAGCGTATCTCCGGGCTGATCTACGAGAGACTCGCGGCGTGCTGAAGGTGTTCCTGGAGAACGTGATCAGGGATGCGGTCACGTACACGGAGCACGCGAAGAGGAAGACCGTCACCGCCATGGACGTCGTGTACGCCCTGAAGCGCCAGGGTCGCACCCTGTACGGCTTCGGCGGCTAAGCTGGGCGAAGTATGACTGACTGACTGACGGTTCCACCACCAGACCCGATGACGACTACACTTGAAGACAGTGTAAAGTGTATAACCACCACCACCACCAACAACTACATACAAATCAATATACCACAAATTAAAATAAATAGTATATATGCGGCACGTTCCAGAGTGGTAGATACCCCAAGTATTGCCCTGGTGAAAGACCACCATTCAGAAACGAAACGTTGTCAAAGTTTATTTATTGTTTTAAAATTTATTTTGTAGAACTCCATTTTAATTTTTAGGCTTTTTTTAAATTTTTTTACACAATAATTATTATTTCAAATTTAAAAAACGATTTTTAGTCAAAAGTTCTGCTAGGTAATTATTTTTACGCGTGACAGTATGATAATTCCTTCAGAAGGCGAAACAGCTGTCACGCGTAAAAATAATTACCTAGCAGAACTTTTGACTAAGAATCTTTATTTTTTTTTTTAATTTAAAAAGTAAGACAAACATTCCCGGGTTACGAATAACCTGACAATATTTGAAAAACTCCTACTGCCATCATAAAAAGCGGAAGGTGTTGCTTGTGCAATGATGGAGGACTTAGCCAGCAGAGGAATTGAACGCACGACGCCCGGGTGGGAATCCGACGCGTTCTCCACTCAGCCACCGACCGGTCAATCGTTTTTTAAATTTGTAAATAATAATTATTATTGTTTGTTTGCAAAAAGCTTCATCTTTATTTGAAGATGTAATTTTTGTGGCACAGTAGATAGATAATCATTTTCCCTTGGATTTGAAAGTGACTCGATTCCTACCAAAAGGGCATATTTTTTCCCATGCTTCTATTGGAATATTTCTATATGGGTGTTTTTTTTTTGGATTTCGATTTTTTACTTTTCTGCTGTAAGTGAAATACTTATGAGTAACTGAATATCAAACAGATAGCAAATAGATGCTCCTTATGGCCGAGTTTTTTCGTTTAGACACGTTTGTTCTTGGATGTATCATGAAACGGAAATCAATCGATTACGATACTTCATGATTCAAATCGATTACGCTACTTCATGATTTATTCACTATGTCCCTTTTGATGTGTGTATCAAGACTAAATTAGTTTCATATGTCATTCCATCATTATGTTCGTAAAAAATACATTTTTAAGAGCTCTATAGCTCACGATGAAAATGACGTAGCGTGCTGAACAGTTGCGTTAAAAAAGTTTTTAAATGATTAACGTGAAAATTTGTAAGTTTTAGCTCTGCCTTATTAAAATTTGTATTCTCTAATCTAGATCGTGCAACGCAATGTATTAATGTTCGGAAATAAAAAAATCGATTTGATTGATTCGGGTGGGGTCAGAAGTCAGATAAGTAGAATAGTGTGTATGAATGTAAATGAAGCGAGGAGGGTATTCTAAGACATAATTGTGTGATAGATCAGTGGAAATGGAGTGATAATAAGTTGATTATTCATTCCAACTTCAAAAGTGTGTATTTTCTTAGTACCTACCTATTGAATTACTTCTAAGTAAGTAGGTACCTAATAATTTCCCCAAATATTTGTCTCGAGACGTCACTTTACTTCAAAGGTAAAATCTTCCGCCGAGATAAATAAAAAATACACACTTACAATCGAAAAGATTCACTTTCTCCTCAAAACTTGAAATCCTCCAAGATGGCGGCCGGTGTTGCCAGCGGACTGAAACCGAAAGGCGGGAAATATCCATAAATCGTCTTCAAAAGAAAGGGGCAAGTTCTCCAATCAGAACCAGTTTTGAATAATTGATTCATCAACAAAAAAATGGCATTGCAGATTGACACACTAAACTCTGCAGTAGGTGGCATTCCTACTGTATTTGTATATTGGGAATACCATTGCAAAAAAAAATCCCTGAACTTATGTTTAATTTAGACCAATTAATTAATATCTGACTATTAAAATTATTGTCTAAATTTATTCATTGCACATCATCGCTATAAATTTTTTTTAAACAAAAAAATGCACTTATCCATAATAATTTAAATAAAAATAAATAAATCTTCTCATACACGGGTTGGAGTTGAGAAATTTTATGATTTAAATTAAATTAATTTATCATTATTCTTTAATCACCTTCTCAGTTGGCGTTTTGACTCTTTCAAATAATATAATCTCTCTCTTTCTCTCTGTTCCTTTGTTATAATTTAAATGTTATTCTATTGTTTTCTCACTGTTCTGTTATTTTGTTCCCCCTCTGTTTGTATACTCGTATATAACCGCACACTTTGTATTTTTTGTTTAGTTTAATTTTGTACCCTGATGATGCTGACAATGAGAAAACAATTGAATAACATTTAAATTATAACAAAGGAAGAAGGAGAAAGAGACAGATAATATCAATTGAAAGAGACAACGTCAACTGAGAAGGTGATTAAAGAATAATGATAAATTTTATGAGTTCACAGGAAATATACCTAAAATTGGACTGCTGGACAAATTTACTTAATCTGGAATTTTATCTGCTGAAGTCGAATAACATGTTTGAAACACGCTGTATACAAGCAATGCTTCTGTATGAGTATTGTATTATAGTCAACTCTGGCTGTGGTACCTATAATATGATTGCTATTTGACTTAAGTGGCACTAATGATAAATTTGCAATCTCGATATAAAATGCAATTGCCTAGATTATGGGAGCAATTTATCTGCCAATTACTCTGATCGATGATGATATGTTGATAAATAAATTTAAACGCGTTTGATAAGTACTACCTCTACTTAGTTAAACGGAAATTAGAACGGATGTTTTTTTTATACGCCGTGTAATTTTTCATGTAAATCTAAAATAATACATTTCATACGTTTTTCACAAATGCAAAATGGAAGACACTCGGGCCTGTTTCGAATATTTTTTTGATTTGAGGCTAAAATATCCAACGAAACTGATTTTCATTTTCATCATTTTTTTAATCATAAAAGTAAATAATGGTAATTGGCAAATATCTAGTACAATTGAGAGATATTTTTTGTTTTAAATTATAAAGCATCGCCTTCTACATAAGGTGAAAATGTGATTTTCATTTGACTACAGCTTGTGTAGGTGTTAATTTTTTTTTTGTTTAATAAGACGGCTTCCGTGGTCGGTGGTTACGATTCTCGACTTCGAATCCAAAGGTCGTGGGTTAAAATCTCGGCGTGCGTAAATAAATTTAATTTATGTTATTTCACAATCAATTCATTAAAAATAATATAAAGTATATTTGCGGCACGTTCCAGAGTGGTAGATACTATGAAAGACCATAATTCAGAATTGAAACGATGCTTGAAATGGCTTTAGCCGAGTTTGGTGACCAGATACGAATAACCAGGTATTTATCAACCTTCAGTTTCCCTATCTCCTTCCCCTCCCTACTTATTTTAATTTCACAACATACCCCAATCGGGGATGCCATAGTCTCACTGGCTTCAGACAGTTGGGGACAGTTGCGACTCTTTTACGGTATTCACATTAAAAAATAAAAACGGTACAGAAATCAACTAAATAAAGACAAACTATTTTTTTTTTCGTAAGAAGCAATCACATGGTGGTTGGACATTATATCAATAATGAAAGAATACTATGTTTTAAAACCACAAAATTAATTATGATGAAGGCCAACCGGTTTCGCTTGGATCAAGCTTTAGTTATTATATGTGCCCTGACGGAGCTTAATCCAAGCGAAACCGGTTGGCCTTCATCATAATAAAGTTTGTGGTTTTAAAACAAAGTATTCTTTTATTATTAACAAACTATTTTATTTTTCTCTTTGAACGCAGCGAAATGTAAGAGTATATTAATTTTAAAAACTCTTTCTAGTTTGGTAATGATTTATAATAAGATTTATACTTAGGCAAAATAGATACTCAAAAATAACTAAAATGTTTGAGGAACTAAATTGGCTAACAGCAGAACAGATGCTAACATTAAACACATTGATTTTTATTCATTAAATGAAGAACAACTTGTTACCAAAATATTTTTCTGACAAAATTATCTACAATGTTGATATTCACAAATATAATACAAGGGTATGCAAAGAAATTAGACTACCAGAAAATAATAAAACCAACACACAAAATAGCTTACTATATTAAGGGATGAAATCTTAAAATGCGCTGCCGGAAACCATCAAATTTATACCAATCCATAAATTAAAAAAGCCGCTACGAACTATTTAAAATGCATATAAATAAAAAGCAGTATATACAAATTAAAGTATTATAAAGTCAAACATAAAATGAAAAATTAGCTAATTGTGAACTTGAATGTACAAAATAACTAATATAAAATTTAAAAAAACATTATTTTTCCACTTTGAAAAAAAAACTCGCTTTGTGTTTATTTTATCGAAAATCTTTTTTTATTGACCTAGCTGCCTTCGCCAAACAACATTATAGTTCGAAATTTGAATAGAATCATCACTCAACAATTTCAATATTTACTCAGAAGCAAGTAGGCAAATACTTGTCCATAGATTAAGATAAACAATAGATACCTTCACAAATTTCTCATGACCTTTAGAGGAAGAAAGTTCTATGCTAATAGGCTTGTAGGAAAAAAAACTTATTAGCAAGTGTGATCGTCGATAGAGTCCACCTAATCTGTTAGAGTAAAAGTGTTTTAACTACCTGCGTATAAATTAAATAGTAAAAAGGTGTTCTGAAGCCGGCTTTTAATACTATTTGAGCGGATTTCGTCGGAAGTGACATTTATTTGATGTCACCAAATATGGCGTGACGGTGGGTGTATCTGTGCGTGAGCGAAGGGAAATTTCGCTGATTGTGAACCAGATTTTATTAAGAACAATTTGACGTAGTTATGCAAAAAGCGTCCAACCCCAAAAAGACGAAACTGAGAAAAGGGCGTTTGAAAGTATGACGATAAAAAGCATTAATACGCGTAATCGGCATTTGTAAAGTGAATATCAGTGTTTTTTTTTCTTCTGGGCATTATTATAAACAATCTCTCTATGTGTTTATTTAAAAAATATGTATTTCTTAACTTTTCCTAGATTTTATAATGTTTTTAAACTTCAATTTAAGTCAAATATTTACAATATGCGCTAGTACAAAAATATGTTACCAAAAATCAAATGCATTTGGAGCTTGGATGTTTTCAGTAGATATAAATCTCGTATTAATCTATAGGAAAACACGGAAAACTCGATTTCGGAAAATTGTGGGTTGGACGCTTTTTGCAAAACTTCGTCTAATTTTTCTAAAATTCAAGTTTATTATAATCAATGGGTTACTTGGAATATATGTATAATAAAATATACAAAATGTAATAAATAGTTATTCATAGACTGAAATGTTCTCTTTTTATGTTTGCCGGAACTAAATAACTATCACGCCATTTCCCCGCAGGGGTGGGCAGAGAGGATGGAACGCTACAAAAATCATCAGAAATCAAACTCTATGCTTAGTTTTCAACCAAACATCGTATCATAGCGACTCTTGGCATGGCCCGATTCAAGTTTGTATTTGAAACGTGTCATGTTATCCTGGAGCGTACCCAACTTATTCTTCCATCTACTTGTGCAACAGGCATTCACCTGCTAGCTCTTTTTGGTTCATCTGTTCTACACATCAAATCATTTAAGCTTTCTTTCTTGTTAATTTTGCTTACATCAGTCTAGTTTTGTGTACAAATCTTTTAATGTAAATGAAATAATAGCTTTGTATAAGAGCACAGATTTTATTTTAATTTTTATGACCGACCGGTTTCGCTTAGCCTAAGCATCATCAGGGTACAAGATTAAACTAAAAAAAATACAAAGTGTGCGGTTATATATACATACATACAGAAGGAAAACACAAAAAAAGAGAATAGTGAGAAAACAATAGAATCACATTTAAAATTATAACAAAGGAAGAAAGAAAAAAAGACGGACTTTATGAAATGAAAGGGGCAAAACATCAACTGAGAAGTTGATTCAATTTGGTAAGTTTACAGGAAATATACCTAAAATTGGACTACTGTACAAATTTAACTGATAAATTCATGACTATTCATTTTAAGTTATTATTTCATTTTTATTAAATATGTCAAACCACAAAGTGATTGCTATCTACGAAAATTTTAAAATCTTTTCACTGTCAATACGGTCGAAAATAGTTTTACCACGAATACACTTTGAGGATCTCATTTCTGTTGCATTCAATCTACTATCTTCCTTGCTCTACCAGTTCTATGCCTCACTGCCGCACACCGAATTTGGAACCAAAATTTTATTGTGACCTGCTAAAGGCTGATTCACACCAACGTCCGGATCCGCTCAGTGCCGATATTGTTCCGCATGAGAGCTTATTGATATGGTATGAATATCGATCAAGGAGTATGTGCCAAGACAAAGTTGTGTGGCAGTATATCCTTCTGCCCACCCTTGTGATATTTAACTACTTAGTTAGTTAAATAATTATTTTGAATTGTAAAAATACTAACATCGCAGATTTTTTTTAATCAAAAACCATTTTTTATCACTAAATAATATTTTTATTAATTATTAATTATTAAAAATATTATTTAGTGATAAAAAAATGGTTTAAAAATAAAATCTGCGTTGTAAGTATTTTTACACTTCAAAATAATTATTTAACTAAATGAGTAGTTAAATATCACAAGGGTAGGCAGAAGGATATACTGCCATACAACTTTGTCTTGGCACATACTCCTTGATTGATATTCATACCATATCAATAAGCTCTCTTGCGGAACAATATCGGCACTGAGCGGATCCGGACGTTGGTGTGAATCAGCCTTAATGGCTACAATGACAACAAAACATCGGTATTTCTATCAATCAAACTGTCACATTCTTCAGATCTACCTACCATAGACAAAGCCCTCTTCCATAAACACCATAGATAATAGATTACCCCTTTCTTTCCGGAAAATACCAAACGTGGAGTAATTTGCTTAGAAACTTCACTTCCTAACAAGATCAGAGATACTATAGCGACGCATCTACCTTTCTTCTATGGCCAAGGCGGCATAGACAATAATAACAGGCCGCTATGAGTTATTAGAGTGCCCAATTAGTTTGCCTTCGAAATATAATATTTCCGTTGAGTTATTACAATCCCCAATTAGTTTTCCATCGAACGACATAATATAATATTTCCACGTCAAAATTCGCAACAAAGATTTTTGCCGAATCGTGATCATAATTGTATCGAATACGTGCTCGTGTTTTTCGGACAGTTTTATTTCGACGTTTTGTGATTTCGTAAATGATCCAGCAGAGTAAAAGTGTAGTAACCTAAATATTTAATGTGTTGGTTCGTGAATGAAACATTTAAAACTGATGTAAACACGAACTTTCTTCAGTTGTAACTACTTTAAAAAAAAAATAACTACGCAGGTGGGTGTGAGGTGGGTTTATAGGTATCAAATTTAATACAAATACCTTTTTGTTTACGTAGTTTAGTTTCTGTAAAATAAAACTAATTTCTACATGTAGAGTTAGTAGTAGTAGGAATCGAACCTACGACGCCCGAGTGGGAATCTGACGCGTTTCTCCACTCAGCTACTAACCGATAAATAATTAATATCAAAATAAAGCTTTAATAACTTAATTCTAATTTAAATCATTTATTGATGTTAAATGTTATTTATTAATCATCTCATGATTGGACTGTATTTCAATGAAATTTTGTATTTGAAGAGGTAACAATAAAAAAAAACATGTCCATATAAGGAAATAAATCCTGTAGCAGATTTCCTGTAATCATTAATACAAAGCCATTTTAGCTGTTCATTTCAGTAAAAAAACATTATAAAAATGTTTTATGTTGATTGTCGATGAAATCTGCAACAGAAACTTTTTTCCCCGTGTCCATGTCCTCTTTTGATTTTTACATCATCATTTATACTAAAAATGATCAATGCATTTTGACGGCCTGCATGGTCAAGTGGTAAGACGCTCGACTACCAATCCAGAGGTCACGGATTCGATCCCGGCGTGCGCAAATAAATTTTGTTTAATTAATATGTGTCATTTTAACACATTTGATTGAAATAAAATAAAGTATATTTGCGGCACGTTCCAGTGTGGTAGATACTCTAAGTATCGCCCTGGTGAAAGACCACCATTCAGAATTGAAACGTTGCTTGAAATGGCTTTAGCCGTGTTTGGCGACCAGATCTGAATAGCCAGGTACTTCCCAACCTTCCCCTTCCTCATCTCCTTCCCCTCTCCACTACCTTCAGCCACACAACATACCCCTAACGGGGATGCCATAGTCTCACTGGCTCTAGACGGTTGGGAGCAGTTGAGACTCTTGTGCGGTTATTCATGAAAAAAAAAGATTATTTTAAATAATTATTAATTAAAGTTCAGTGTAGGGTAGGATATTTTGAAAATAATGAAGCAGTTAATTAAATAGAAAATAGAAAATAATTTCGCATTGATATCTTAGATGTCTATAGTAGCGACGCCACAAACTGCAAAGCAAAGTATGTCAATCTGTACCCACTCGGCTACGGTGTGTTAAAATGCACGCATAGCAATCAATGCAATGATTTATGTTCATTTTTTCTTTCAAAATAATAGTAAACCGTCATACAATAAATAAAAATATTTGATATCACTATTTTATTAAACCAGTAGATATAATTTATCGATTTCCAGCTTTTCCATGAATAATTTGAATTATCAACGCTACGGACTATCGAGGTCAAGATGAAACGATATTTCGCCGTTGACACCGCCTTAGAGCGTCTTAGACAACTCTTGAATCAACAACGAAACGATGTCATTGACACGCGTTGTTCGTTGCTGACGGTTATTTGAACAACCCGACGACTTTGACAATGAAAGTTGTTTGAGTTGCGATGTTCAAACTTCTGATTCAACGCGGAGCTGGTTTTGTAATGATAGTTTCTCCGGTGGGTGAGTAAATGTTCATTGATAAACTGACCTCATTTGTAAATGTCTATAAAAGTAAATAAGGATTAATTTTACCAGTATACGAGTATATAGATAGATTTTATTAACTCTTCCAAATAAGAGCGCTTTCGGTATAAAGAGTCAATTAATTAGTTGATTTATATTTTTTATAAATACTAAAAACTTCTTACTTCACGGCTTTCATAACATAAAAAAATATATATATAAATATATAATACTAAAGTGTAGTTAGGTACTTGAAACAATGAAACCGCTATAAATACGCTATGTATAGCCCTGGTAAAAGACCACTATTCAGAATCGAAATGTTGCCTAAAAATGGTTTAAGCCGTGTTTAGTGACCAGATCTGAATAGCCAGGTACTTCCCAACCTTCCTCTTCCCCATATCCTTCCCCTCGTCCTACTTTCAGCCTCACAACATACCCCAATTGGGAATGCCATAGTTTCACTGGCTCTAGGCGGTTTAGAGCAGTTGGGACTCTTGTGCGGTGTTAACTATGAAAAATATTTTAAAAAACTTTTTTTTTTAAATATACAAGTGACAACTGCTCCGATCCGTCTGAAGCCAGTGGGACTATGGCATCCCCTATTAGGGTATCTTCTGAAGTAGTGAGGAGAAGAAGGAGATGGGGAAAAGGAAGGTGAGGAAATACGTGGCTATTCAGGTCTAGTCACCAAACACAGCTAAAGCCATTTCAAGTAACGTTGAGATTCTGAATGGTGGTCTTTCACCAGGGCGATACTGAGAGTATCTGCCACTCTGGAACGTGCCGCAAATATTCTGTAATTATTATTTTTTTATTATTTTTGATGAAATAACACAAATCAATTGGATAAAAATAATTTGAGCACGCCGGGATTTGAACTCGCGACCTCTGGATTCATAGTAAGGTCATCATAATAACATAGATTAGTGGTATTTTTATAAATAAAATATTTGGGTCAGAATTAAATTTTCTGGGATTAAGAGATAGACTTGATTGTTAATACGAAGATTGCTTTCTTACAGTATACGAGTATTCAAAGAGCTTTAACGAAGCGATAAGTCAACCTCTTAATAATTAAAGATTCGACTTTTGAGTACCTACTTACATACATATTTGCTTAATACATTGGCATGCGATTTTTTTAAAATTAAACCAATATTTTCAGCTTCGTTTTATTGCCCTCGCCGCCCCTTTTACTGCCTTTCAACTCCCTTATATTAACCCTCGTCATCGACGTTTTTGTTCTCCGAATTTCAGTGCCTATAAATGGAATCACTAAATCTTATCCAGACTTCAAAAATGCTATGAGAAAAAACCTAACGATTCATATTCCATTGATTAATATCGAATAATCGTGAACTTGGCATTAGAAATCAATATAGAAACCAGTCGATCCCATCGTATTTTATCACGAACATGTAAATTGTTTGTTATTAATAAATACACTTAGCGTTCATCATGAACTTCACGCAATAAGAAGAAAGTGTTAAGGATTGTGTGTTGATTCAGATATGTTAATAAATTATTACAACTGATATCAAGGAAAGTGCCAGCTGTGCCAAATTTCTTCATGAATTATTGATAAAAAATAGAATTATCATAAATCAAAAAGTTTTTAAACATTGGACCAAACGACTGCATACAGCAACTTATGACACACCTTTACGTTTTACGTAAGTGCGAACTTAAAAATTTCATATAAACTGATAATATAATACTTTTTAAATATTGACTAATAAATTAACGGTGCTCATATTCTCCATAAAAATAGTCATGGCAACAGATCAAACAATTTTGAAGCACCCAAAATAAATAAAGCCACTAAAATTAATAGTCACATTCTAAATAATCAGTTAAATTTGATCACTAGTCCAATATTAGGTATATTTCCCGTAAACTCATAAAATTTCTCATTATTCTTTTATCACCTTCTCAGTTGACGTTTTGCCTCTTTCATTTAATATCATCTGTCTCTCTCTCTCTGTTCCTTTGTTATAATTTAAATGTTATTCTTTTGTTTTCTTACTGATCTCTTTTATAAATTTCATATTATGTTCTCCCTCTGTATGTATGTGTATATATAACCACACACTATGTATTTTTTGTTTATTTTAATTTTGCACCCTGATGATGCTTAGGCTAAGTGTAATCGATCGGTAATAAAAATAATAATAAAATCTGTGGTCTTATACAAAGTTATTATTTCATTTTCAATTAATATGTCAAACTACAAAGTGTTTGCTTTCCACGAAAATATAAAAATATTTTTTTTTGTCAAATTTTTACTTAATTGACAAAAACTGAGAGGATTTTGTTTAATTTTAATGTAGGCCCATTATGAAATCTCCTATCATTCACCTCAATCCTTCGACAGTAACCCAG
The DNA here is from genome assembly GCA_022651775.1 of Drusus annulatus. NCBI lineage: Eukaryota > Metazoa > Arthropoda > Insecta > Trichoptera > Limnephilidae > Drusus > Drusus annulatus. The sequence continues at coordinate 50,961 of JAGWCC010000730.1, forward strand.
TCCTTAACAAAGTTCATCAGAGTTGATTGTCACCGGGTTTTTGACAATCACAATATTAGCAACGTAAGAGAAAAAACTTAGGTTATTACGTATTAATATATAAACGATTATATTTACTTTATTATCGCCCCCGTTGTTTTGACGATGCACTCGTAATAGTAAAATTGGCATTACGCAGCTGTAGATTTCAAATAACTTTGTTAAATCGCACTTAAGTGACAGCCTACGTAATACGAAATATTTATAGTAAGTGGATGTTAAATTTCTTCGTAAATCTCATAATACTATGCGGGATGAGTTTACCTGGAATTACGTCATTAAGATTTTCACGTAAAATGCGAAAGTTACCACCTACGTTAAATTGGAACATAGAACTCAAAGGAATTACATAAATAGATACCTACTTAATGGCGTTTTTAATGGTTGTAGTTGAATTTATCACAGAAGCTTTTTTATAATATTATTTAAGAGAACAGTCGAGTGGTAAAGATCCTCAAATACGACTCCAGGTTGAAATCTCAGCGTGTGCAAATACATTTTATTTAATTAATTGTGGTATTTCACAAATAATTAATTAAAAATAATATAAAGTATATTTACGGCACTTTCCAGAGTGACAGATACTTTCAGTATTACCCCGGTGAAAGAGGATCATTCAGAATCGAAACGTTGCTTGAAAAGGCTTTAGCCGTGTTTGGTGACCAGATCTGAATAGGCAGATACTTTACAACCTTCCTCTATCCCATATCCTTCCCCTTCTCACTACCTTCAGCCTCACAACATACCCTAATTGGGGGTGCCATAATCCCACTAACTCTAAACGGTTGGGAACAGTTGAGACTCTTGTGCGGTATTCACAGAAAATATATATATATGTATATATTTTAGATGGTTGAAGGGCCACAAAAGTCTTCAAAATCAAACGAGAGTCTGAGCATTCGATGTAGAAAAACAAACTGATCAAAACTGAATATTTAACTCAGTTTTGACCAAAGTGTCGCTTAAGGTCTTTTTCCTTTCCAGCGACGATATTTCTCACGTCTAGAGAAAAACCTCGTATTTTAGTCTGTTTGTGAATACAAAATTAATTATCAATCCCACTGACTTAGATTTTTATACGAATGTGACCATTTTGCAAAGATTATTCGCATTTAACTTTTATAACCCGTTAAAAATAACAAGGTACTTAATATTATGATTAATTTAACTCTGAAACGAGTAAACCAGTAGTAAAATTTTAATGTCGACTTAATAAAGAATAACTTGTCATATTAAACTTGCTAAAATACGATTCTGTTCCCGTTGATGCGAATGGTCAACTTTCACTGCAGCATATAATTTTCGGTGTATTGTCCAGAAGATTGCATCGATGTTTCAGATCTGATTCTCACGGGAATCAAAAGATGCAGAAACGTACAGGTTGTTATTAAATTAACAAAGAAGAAAACACTTTAAAGGGTATGTATATTTTTTTGAAATAGCGATTTTTTTTAATGAAAAAGTAATGCCAGAATTTCACGTAGGAATATAATACTGAATTAATCAAACATTTAAATGAGATTCAGAATTAATTTTTAGACAGTCACTAAAAAGTAGGTGAAACTAACAAGTATTCTGAAAAATGCCATCAAAAATTCAAACTACACCCTAAAATATCGTTATAAATATTGGAAAAACAGAAAAATTGAGTTAAATAAACCTACTGTCACAAACTTGAAATAAAGTGGTGGATAATCTCAGTATCGCCCTACTGAAAGACCACCATTTAGAATCGAAACGTTGCTTAAAATGGCTTTAGCTATGTTTGGTGACCAGATCTGAATATTCAGGTATATGGAAACCTTTGTCATCCCATATTCTTCCTTTACCTTATCTTTTCAGTCTCACAACATAACCTAATTGGGGATGCCATAGTCACACTAGCTCTAATCACATCTTCACATGAATAATGAAAAAAAAACTCTAAAATTATTACCTGGTTGAAAAAACTCATAATCAAGTATTCCCATAAACAATTAAATAGATAAAATGTTTCAAGAAGACATACCATAATGATGTCAATAAAATAATTGAGTTGGGTGGCGTCAAGGTTTGTACAGCAAAAAACCCATGTATGAGACGATATATAAGTATGAATAAAGTAAGTAGTGTAATTTTATGACAGATTTAAACATTCAATCCTCCCTGTCTACTATTCGCAATTTTAGTTTTAATCATAGAATTGTGTTTTATTCTGAAAACATCACTTTTTACCGTATTATTTTTTCTCTGCTTTACATTGTCACAGTCTACATTTAAATAATTAAAGAAACAAACAATTAAATGTTGCTTAAAATTTTTCTGACAAAAACGTTATGTTCTTTACATACAATTGTAAACTCCCACACATAAAAAAAACAATTGAAACACATTTATTTTACCATAACTTCTGAAATGTTGCGCGTTTTAAATAAACAATACAGAGTTTAAAGTCACAAAACTAGTCGTTTACAGCAGTTTACACAGCTACCTAAAATAACAGTTGAATTATATATGCTTTGCATTTAATTCTGCCTTTTAAAATGGTTGATAATTGAAACTGAACATCAAACTGCTCTACAATAAATATGACAGATCAACTCAGGAAACAGGCCATTTCCGCAAACATAGATTTTATTCTCAAAACAAAAGTTGCGTGTGTTATGTCATACAAGGCAAACTTGTTTTTTTTTTTAACACGGACCACATCTATTTTGATTTGGTTTGAAGGCCACCTCCTTTAAAAACAAAACTTAATGGTATTATTATTAGAAGCGTTTAGTTAGCATTTTTAGAAATATTAATATCTAGGTTGGTTCGTTTTAATTTAGGCATATGGGGCATTTGATAAGATTTAAGAGGAAACAGCGAAGGAAGTCTCAGGACTGTTAGGAAACTGTATGACGCGCAAGTGGATGAAATAAGAAGTCAGGACCGCCCCAGATTACGCAATATAACGCAGAGAAGAAATAATGTATTCAAAAGTAACTAGCAGAATAATATTATATATTCTTTAAAATATTTTCGAGTAACGTCACCTCTGATAGCGATTGTGAATCTGTGTGCAGATGACGGCTTAGCGTATTAATACTGTAAGATGTTTTTAGAATTCGAAATATTTCTGAAAAGAGTAGCACTAAGTGAAACGAAAACTTGATTCGATTTATGTCAAGAGTCGAAAAAACGGTGTGAGACAGTGTGTGGATGTGAATGAAGCAAGTAGTGAGTGCCAAGACAGATTTCCGTGGTGTCACATTTTTCATGCCGCATAAATTTAGCATTTAAAAATAAGTGTTTATTTGAATCAGTCTAATTATCTCCAGGAACTACTTTTATGAACGACAACTGTTTAAATTATAAGCATTCACATTCGTGGCGTACTTTCTGTGTTCATTGTGTTATATTATAAATTATAATGCGCCATAATTTATAATCACAAATCACACCCGCACAGATGGCTACAGCAAATAATGTGACACATTCTTCTCCAGGCCCAGCTTCGCAGCTAATGAAACCTGGGCCCAAATTTGGGAAGGTTATGCTTTGTCTGTCTGACAGTAAAATACTCGTGAATGCGAAAAAGAAGGATTTATTGTGAGTAACTAATTTACGTTTGCTAATTTATTATAACTAATTTATGGAAGTTTTTTAGGTACATCGGTGGGATTCAAATCGTGTTTGAATTAAAACACTTAAGTAATATAATATTTTTGCAATTGACTCTCAAAATAATTTAAAGAATTATGCAAAAAAAAATCAAATGGGCGTATTTTAAATTATTCATAGTTTTTGTGCTTAATTAGTAGAACTCAATTTTGATTTTGTCAATATAATTCAATTGAATTGAATTTGATATTATTATTATTTTGTTCCGCTATTTTTATTAAACTAATTTTATTTGTTCTACAATGTGGTCCATTGGGTGAACGATCTTATTGATAAATATTGAATGAAAAAAAATGACATACGTCCACACATAATTTTTTAGCTGTATGATTTATAAAAAACACACAGTTTTTTTTTGCAGTAACATTGTATCAATAATTCATATTATTTGAATTTGTTTGTTATTTTTTCAATAATTAAAAGCATCAAATAATATAAACATGAAGAAAACAACCCACCTCATCTATCTATCGACACAATTACCCTCATATTATTTATTTATGACCATTGTCCAATTACAAAAAATTCATAACTCGAAATGAGAAAAAAAGAGCAACAGAGAAAGAACAGCACATACATAATATTTGAATAAAGCAATGACAACAATAGGACAAAAATATACATCTGTTAAAACATTCAAGTCAAAGCTTGAACAAGGTTTTGATAGAGTCAATGACGTTAGACATAATAAATTGTATTCTTGGAAGACTATTATCATAAATAATGACAAAAATAGTTTTAATTATATCGAAACACGTATTCCATAAAAGCGATTATTTATTAATTCCATTTAATCCATTATTTTTATCATTCCTAAGCTGAAAACTTACAAAAACTTATCTTTAGATCTTGAGCTTACCTTTACTAGCTCTTTCACTTTACGATTTCAGATAGTAAAATATTGAAGAGAGGTATTACATTTCACTTATTCACCATACTCCGTAGATGGAAAGATTTATTTAATATTATACAAACCTGTCGGTTATACGTCCTAGACGGATGTTTCACCTTATCTTCGTATCGACATACCTGAAATAAAAATAAATAAATTATTAGAAAAGCGCTATAAATTATTGCGAAGACATCTTGGTTCATTACATTACTATTAGACTTGTTATATTATATTCCAAACAATTTCGTTACAAACCTTATTTATAGTTATTTCACATGTAATAAATAACTACCTTTGTATCTTAATTTATCTTCCTCTTCCGCATAAAAAAACTTCACTTCAGAAAGAAATTATGTGAAACTTTAAAAAAAGCCTTATTGAAAATACAGCCAATTAATTTTACATTTCTTGTAAGTATTACAAAATTACGCATGTAACTAATTGGTGTATCATTTATTTAATTGTCTAGTAAGTGTTGAATAACGGGTTTGATATTTTTTGAGAAGAAGATATAATAAGTACGTGCAACAAAAAAGATTTCAGCGATGAAAAAATTTAAAAAAATTATAATCCAGAAAAAGTTTATGCTGAAGCAAAAAAAATATATATCTCGAACCCATGGTTTCAGCGACATGAAATTTGCGGAGCTTTTTTTCTGTTTGGAATTTCTAGATAAACGTAGCTATTTTTGGCTCGCAACGTTGTTTCCATTACTGTGGTCCTTTGGAATATTATTGATAGTCAAACAACAAGGCAGAATATCGTATTTCTAAATTGTTTGATACTCCTATGCGACGAATTCAACATCTGCTAAACAAATACTCCGATGTTGTTAAGGTATTAAGTTAGTCAATTTCACAATATAAGCAGTATTTTTTTATATCTAATGGAGCTATTTTTTATTTATTTTGATATCTTGCTAACATACATAGCAATCCCGATGAGTTATAAAAACTCACTCTGGGACAAGGTAAATTAAAGAATACATGAGTTCTAATAAATATACACAATGCAGAGTAACCAAACTTATACGTTTAGATAGAAAAAAAAAACAGTATGAAAAGGGGTAATTTGATGAAACTATTTAACTCTGCATGTACTCGTACCATTGCCTTTAAAGAACGTAAATAAATAAATAAAATGGGATTTCGAGGAAAAACTCAAAATGAAATTTCAAGCGTAGTCGGATTATTAAGTATGTTTATGCATAAAAATAGTTCTACAAGCGTAAATACGTAAGATTTTATGCAGCAAGTCAAAAAGATAGTTGCTCATTGTGGTAGGAAAATAGTTATTTTCTCAAAATCAATTTTATGGCAAAACAAGGGCTTTACTTGGGCTGGCAGATAAAAATATGTCATGTTCCGAAACAACAAAAAAAATTGGCGAAACCGGGTATTAAAGCTTCTAACTAACTTACCATCACGCCTTTTCACGCAGGAGTAGACAGAGAGGACGGAATGTCATATAACTCTATCTTGGCACACACTCCTTGCTTCATTCACATTCATACATCGTCTCATACATACTCTTCTGTTATTCTGACTCTTCATATGACCCGATTCAAGTATTTGAGTTACTTGATCGTTCCATGTCTTTCTCGGGCGTCCTCGACTTCTTCTTCCATTCACTTTCGCATCATATATTATTTTCACACTCCTTTCTTCATTCATTCGCTCTACATGCCCAAACCATCTAAACGTCCCATTCTTGATCTTATTCATTACGCTCACATCAGCCTTGCATTAATTCTGGACATCCACATTTTTAATACAGTCACACGTGGTTTTACTGCACATACGTCTCAGGGATCTCATTTCCACAGCATTCAGTCTACTTTAATTCTTCCTCTGCCAATTTCATGCCTCACTGCCACACATTCCTCCATTAATGGAGTTCTGGAGTAATGGATTAAAGCTTCTGATTAAATTAATTATTTTTAATGAATACCTGTCATTAAAACACTAATTTGAAATTTTTTAATCATATTTAAGTCATACAGGTATATCAACATAATACATTTTCACATATGTTTTTGTTCCCATTAATTGAAATAATTGTGTATTTAATTATTTTCGCTGCTCACTCACTTTCACTCTAGCAAAAAACCTGCTTTGTCTAATAATATTAATATACAGAGCGACTGTTAATTGACGTGAAATATCGAAGAGCTTTACGCTACGTAAAAAATAATATATTTATGTACTATATGTGGCTTGACTCACTTAATTAAAGAGGAACTACCGAACTATTTAAAAAGAATAAACTTTTTTTGTATCCACTAAATCTACCCCCAAGAGTTATTCTAACAGTACAGTATAAGTCAGAGGAACCATGTATAACCACCTATTTGGGAGACGTTGTGAAGCGTATAAAGGAAGGGGCTAATTGCAGTAAATAAAAGCATTATAAAAATAAAAAATAAATAAAAACTGGTAGCTCGTTCAACATGCGTGCCATTTAACAAACTAATGAGTCGTAAAAAAAGTTTCGATCTAATGCTGCCGACATCAACAGCGCATTGACCACTAATATCAATCAATGCTGAGGTAGTCAATAGCCTGGTGGGACGCTCACCTAGCAGTCGGGCGGATAGAGTTTGATATGCGCAATCGGCACCGACTTAATCCCTTCACGAAACAAGTCATATTTGGTGAGAATATCCATAATTTTCACGTGAATAACGCACAAGAGTCCCAACTTCCCGGAGCCAGTGGTACTAAGGCATCCCACATGGGATAAGATAGGGAAGTGAAAGGTTAGTACCTGACTATTCAGATCTGGTCACTTAAGATGGCTGAAGCCATTTTTAGCAACGTTTTGATTCTGAATGGCGGTTTTTCACCAGGCAATACTAAGAGTATCAACTTTTTTTAAATTTTCAATCTTAGAACTTATAGCTCTAATTAATTGAAAATTCACAAAAGATTCCTTCTATTTTTAAATGCTATATATTCTCAATAAAAGCGAATTGACGAAATGCTTCACACTGTATACCAATCACCTTGTACATTATGATAATATTTTTTTTAAGTATCACAAAGATTTGATGGAAGAAAAATGCAAGCATTTCTTATTTATGCCATGTTTACGATAGTAAATTATTCTTTCTAAAAAATTCTTGTGATAATATCGAAAGGTGAGTAAAAAAATAAATATCTAGACAGTGGCGTACTGACCGCCCATTTGGAATGGGCAGCCGCTAAAAGGCTTTCAATAAATGTGGAAAAAAAATTTGTGTAAATGCACTTTGTAGATACAAGACATAAGTATATTTTAAAATTTAATTCATACCTTTAAAATATTTAAATGATTGATTTTTATTAAAAAAAAATAACTGTGATGTCAAAAGCTTTCGTGTGTTTTCTATTTCTCTACTTGACAATAGATGGTGTTTTTTGTTGAACCATTTTCATCTGCCAGCATATGTAACGTACTTGTTTTGTTTTATTGAGTTCTGGAGAAGAATCAACTTCCTCTCATAATGGATAACAATATTTTTGACTTGTCAACTAAAAATCGGCTATTCAGATCTGATGATTAAATGCGGCTATTACCATTTCAAGCAATATTTCGATTCTGATAGGTGTTCTTTCACCAGGGCGATACTCGCAGCATCTACCACTCTGGAACGTGCCGCAAATATGCCATATATTATATCACTTACAATATGTGACATAACACAAATCAATTATATAAAATGTATTTGCGCATGCCAGGCTTTGAACCCGCAACCTGTGGATTAAATTAATATGTGTCATAACACAATTAATTATAATTTTAATTTATTATAATTTATAATTGCCCTGGTGAAAGATCATCATTCGGAATCGAAACGTTGGTTGAAATGGCTTTAGTCGTGTTTGGTGACCAGATCTGAATTGCCAGGTACTTCTCAACTTTCCTGTTCCAATCTTCTTCCCCTCTCACTACCTTTAACCTTACAACATACCCCAATCAGGGATGCCATAGTCTCACTGGCTCTAGACGCTTGAGAGCAGTTGGGACTCTAGTGCGGTATTCACTATAAAATATATATATATACCTTGGAGTTAGAATATATATGGAGAGAGAGCTAAATATTTTTACCCAACTCATACAAATTTACGATAAATCACCTTCTCCCGGTTTTTACGTCGTAAACCGTGAGAGAGAAAGAAACAAGACAAGTTGTCACACAACATCGCCCCTCTTTAATACAAAGGTATGGAAGCATGTTTTCCGTCTCCCGCGTCTCCGGCGACTCCGCCAACTACGTTTTGTTAGGCGACATAACTCACCGGATTTTGAGGTTATATCCTATGTTTTTATTGATAACAATACTGTGAAAAAGTGGTTATAAAAATAAACGCTACGTTATGTCGACATGTGCTATGAATGGATGTTAAAAGGTGTGTCCATGAAAATCCTAACCACATCCGAGTTAGGAAAAAATCAACAATTCTGACTACACAGTTTCGAAAAGCTATCCCTCCTGTATATTATTGCTCTGAGATATATATGGTCTGCTTAAAAGAAAAGATAAATTTTCAATTTTCGCGGACTGTGTATATTCGATTATCGATTTTTTTTTCGTTATGTTGGTACACATATGTTAGCATTATTAGCCATTTTGGATTAGTGGTTTATTTTTGACGACTGGAAAGGTTAGTCACGTTTTTGTGTGCTCTTCGATTTTTTACTTTTGAAAAAATGGATCAAAGAATAAAATCCGTGATTTGTTTTTCCACAACTCCAGGACGCTCATCGTCATTACCATCTTCTCGGCCTTCTGTAAAGCGCTTGTACCACTTATAAACACTTCGAGACAAAGTAGACTCGCCGAATGCCACAGTCAACATTTTAAGTGCGTTGGAGCACTTTATTCCATTGTTACGCAAAATTTAATACAAATAACTTGATCCATTTTTTTCAAAAGTAAAAAAATCGTAGAGCCCACAAAAACGTGACTAACCTTTCCAGTTGTCAAAAACGAGCCACTATGTCAAAATGGCTGATAATGCTAACATATGATAAACATGTGTGTACCAACATAACAAAAAAACGATAATCGAATGTACACAGCCTGCGAAAATTCAAAATTCACCATTTCTTTTGAACAGGCCTCATACTCTAATTAAAGTATTTTCGTGTCCAGCACGTCCGGTTATCAATGTGCTAAAATTGACATTCGTTGTGACAGTTAGAGGTGGGAGCCAGATTATAGTAACTAGTTTGGCGTACAGTATGGAATTTCTTTAAACATTTTTTTTGCATGTGTGTAAAATGTGAACACCTCACAGGTAGCTCTAAATCCGATTGGACAGATAACAACAATAATTTCCACAGTCCGTGCGATTTAGAAAACGGCTTAATCTTGATTCACAAATGTTGCTAGCCTGGATCTCTCTTTCGTTTGATTAGAACGAATAAGCCAATGGTGATGGAGGAGATAGTCGCGGTCGTTTGAAACGATTTAGCGTTTACCCGAACTTGGTCACACGTGCGAGTATGTGTGTGATTGATTATAATTACGAAGCGGAAAATCTGTGAACTAAAACAGCAAAAAGAACTCTGACGTTGTGAAATTTGTACAAGTTTTCAGTCTAAAATGTATAGATCAATGGTCAGATCCCGAACTCAAGCATAGAAGCGCATTGGAGTAAATTATTGGCCCCATCAATCTTAACGCTGCCAGGATGGACTCCCTCTTGATGGCGTTTTGCAGAAATGAGGCCTAATATACTCCATTAATATTTTCTTACTTATATTATTTAATTTATTTACTTTTATCTACATTATTATTATTTTTACATATATTTTTATTTTATTATTTATTTATTTATTTCTAATGAATTTCTGTTCATTTTTTATTTTGTTTCTATTATTATTACAATGTATTGATATAAATTATGGAAGGTATTGCATTGCACTACTCCTGCATACCTTCCGGAATAAAACTTTATTATTATTATTATTATAATGCAATTATTTTCTTTCATCAGCAATGGAGCTTTGAAATTTTATTTGGCAGTCGAAAAACAAGACTAATATTGTTTGTATTAGTTTTTTGAAGCTTTTGATGGATCCAGACAAAAGTTTAAAAAAAGCCTTTAAATTGTAGGTGTATCGCATCATGTTGAGAATTGAATTACCTATAAAAACCTTTATGAAAGTTATGACAGATTGGTAGATACTCTAAGTATTACCTCGGTGGAAGACCACCATTCAGAATAGAAACGCTGCTTGAAATGGCTTTAGCCGTGTAAGGTGACCAGATCTGAGTAACCAGGTACTTTCCAACCTTCCTCTTGCGCTTCTCCTTCCCCTCCCTACTACCCTAGCCATACAACACACCCCGATTGGGGATGCCATAATCCTACAGGTTCCGGAAGGTTGAGAGCAGTTGGGACTCTTATGCGGTATTCACTATAAAAAATAAAATGACACAATTGTTCAAAAAGGGGAAAGTGTTGACACTGTCAAAAAGCTCAAACTGCAAATCAATACATACATATGTATATTAAAATATAAAACACAAACAGCTTTATTAGTTTATTACAGAAAAATATGCAACAAAAAATGTTGACTAAGCTTATAAAATAGTTTGCGACAGTGTTCCACTGAAACTTAAGTTTTTTTTTAAATCATTAAAAAATTATAAAAAGGTCAATTTCCAAAATACCGTTCCACTCTTTCAAACTCTTGTTTATTACACCTGCCTCAATCAGCCTTGCACTTTCCACACTTTTAAATTTACGACTCAAATAAATATGTAGAAAACAAAATAAAGACAAAAAATCTTATTGTAACCGTGTTTCGTTGAAGATTTACGAGGATGCTTCGAATAGTTGATTGGGCGTTTTTTTTTTAACTAGGCTGATCAGTTTTTTTCCTCGACACGGAGACCGCCTATACGTTGTTTTGATTAGAATCGATGGATCATTCAACCTCTTCACACCGAGTTCTTCTAAAAGGTTAAATTCTCGCGTTTCAAACACAATGATTGCGATACTGTATTGTTTTTTTTTTTCTTCGTTAGCTTTTCGGGGTTTTGCTTTGGTCATAGGTCACGGCCTCAGAGCAAGAATATACGAGTATATGGAAAGAGAGCTAAACATTTTTATTCAACCTATTCAAATTTGCGATAAATCACTTTCTCTGGGATTTCACGTCGTAAGCCGTGAGAGAGAAAAAGATAAGAGAAGTTCTCACACAATATAGCACCGCTTTTAGGTATGTAAACATGTTTTGCGTCTCCCGCGTCTCCGGCGACTCCGCCCACTGCGTTTTTTTATGCGACATAACAGAACAGAACTCAACGGTTTTTTAGGTTATATCATTATTATTTTTGGTTTAAAACAATACTGTGAAAAAGTGGTTATACAAATATACAAAAACATTATGTTGACATGTGCTATGAATGGATGTATACTCGTACATACCCTAGCCCTAGCCTTAGCCACGCCCCAGTCATGTAAAAATCATCAATACTGACAAGACTAGCGCTCTCTCCTGGTATATTATTGCTCAGGTCACAGCTAAGTGTCTCCGGTTTTGCTAATTTTAAGCGATTCTCACCCATCTCTTCAGGTTAACCGTCTTATTTTCTCTTTCCCATTCAAGGACGACTTTAGATTTTATTATAATGGCGTTTTAACGGTTTGCTTAGATTTTTTGTTAAGAGTATTTCTGTGTAAATATCTATGGTATGCTTCTACGAATCTTGCAGATGATATACAAAACAGCCCATGTATAAAGTCAATGCATGCTTTTAGAGTGGTAGATACTCTTAGAAAGACCACCATTCAGAATCGAAACGTTGCTTGAAATGGCTTTAGACGTGTTTGGTGACCAGACCTGAATAGCCAGGTACATACCAACCTTCCTCTTCCTCATCTAATTCTTGTAATCACAACCTTCAACCTCAAAACATACCCGAATCGGGAATGCCATAGTCTCACTGGTCCCAGACGGTTGGGACTTTTGTGCGATAATCACTATTAAATATTTTTATTTTTTTAAATGCTTAATTTTAATTCTTTTTGAGTTATTGTACTGTGTTGTTTTTTCTTCTCTTTTAACCACTTTCTACTCTGTTACCAACTTAACAGCTCGTGGTATCCGGCATTAGACGGTTATACCAAAGCTAACGCCGAAAGCCACATCATTTTTTTTTCAAGTAATTTTCAGAGGAATAACGTGCACAACACAATATTATTTCTACACACATAAACACATTCTTCACCACAATCTACACATCTGCCCTGATGATAGACACTACAAGGCTGTACGAAACGTTGGCTAAAGGAGAAGAAAGCACATTACGGCATATTAACCCAAAAATACACCACGATGATACTTCTGGCCGTGAGAATCTTAAATCAATGCACACTTTTGAATTTATTTATTTGTATTCATTAATAAAGCTTTACTACAAAAAACCACGTATTAGATAAACACATAAACCGTACAAGCACTTACTTTTTAAGCGAGAGATTACTAATTAGAATCTAAACATTGTTTGAATTATTTCTAGCCAGTTTTAGTCACCAGATCTTATACAGCTAAGTAATTTGCAACCATCTCTTTCCCATCTCTCTTTTCCTCTCCTGATTTTAGGTACCATGGACCCCGTGGTCCCGGGGAGTGGAAGGAAGTAAAATGAAACACGCATTATTTTAGTGTTATAATCATACATAATCGGCTGTCTTTCAAACAGTTGTGGTTTCTTGAGTAACTCTCAACTCCAGTTCTAGGCTGACAAATTTTGGAGCATCTATGACATAAAACCTTATTACGGAGGTACTATTTATTAGTATTTTTACCTTCTCCTGTCGTTTAGATTCGTGTTGAACCTGTGTCTATAATTTGTTCTAAATTGTTGCAGTATTCGCGATGTATATTGCAATTATGTTAGGTGAATATAACCATGGTAGAGGAAACTAGTTTCAACCTATTTCTAGCTGACCCACACGGTTGTTTAAAGATACACGCTCAATGCTTGTTAAAATACACGATGGTTTATAACCGTGTCTTGAAAGTACCTCGAATCCGTCTAGATAGTAAAAGAGTGTGTTACTAATACAACTGCTTTCATTATTGAAGGGAGTTGTATTAGTAACAATGTCGAAAGTCTTAGAAAAATTAGGGTATTTATGAACATGCATATTTCTAACTCAGGTACGGTCCAGAACTTATCTTCCTCTCTCACGTACGAAAATAACTCAGAGGCAATCATTCATCAAAGGCATCTTTCTCAAGATTCGGTCCAATTATATATTATCTACTACTTAAAATACGAAACATGGTATTTTTAAACCTACAATTGCCAATTCAAATCACGAAATCAACCAAGAGAAGGGATTTTTCATGAGTATAAACTAACCTATTATATATTCTGATATATTTAAAGCAATGATATGAGAGCCCTAATTCAAAGAAAAAATAGCGTAACATCTGAAACAGTCATTGGAAACAGAGAGCGTATGCGCAGATTACCAATATTCTGGCACATTTGACATGTGCCCTACCATCAGCAAAATTGACTATTAGCAAACGGTCAATTCGATTCAAAAGACAACAGAAAGAAGTAAATAATACACTATGCAATGAGTTTGATGCGAATACATTGACTCGGATAGTGACATTTTTAGTATTTGAAGTTAATTAATTAAAAATTGTTCAAAATATGGGTAGGGCACATCACGTCCGAGTGCCCATGTTAAATGACCACGTATACCTACCACCTTCTAGTTATTTATAATTACATAGTGATCAATAACTGACAGGTAAACAACCTTGTACGCTGGATTACGAAGAAAATAATGATGACAAGCGCTTTCTCATATCTTATCTTAATTTTGCATCGGCAGTTAATCTTTTAATTTGCACATCGATCTAGAAGCAACTTTTATTACATTTTGCTACTGGCGATTCCGGGTCGACATTTTTTTTAGCCTTGCGTTTTCTTCTTGTTAAAAAATGTTAACAAGTATTAATATCGATAAGATACGCCAAGTTGTATTAATCGATAAGATTAATTACTCTTTTCCGTTTATTAACCGCTTAACCGTAAAATATTTGTTTGTAAGCAACTAAAGAACTCTGTGTTTTTATGGAGTCACCTGTCTCAACGTTTTTCTGCTTCCACGTAACAAAACTTTTTTGTATTATTTTTTAACATTTAAATGTCAAGGCCATTTTCCGCTAGTAAATAAAGCTTTGGTAAAATAAGTTTTTTTTTTATATTTTGTAGAAATCAATCACTTTGAGCTTTGACGTGTTTAATGAAAATGAAATAATAACTTTGTATAATACCAAAGATTTTATTTTATTTTTTATGACCGTCCCGTTTCGCTTAGCCCAAGCATCGTCAGGGTACAAAATTAAACCAAACAAAAAATATAGTGTGCGGTTATATATACATACAAAGGGAGAACACAATTTAAAATAATATAAGAGAAGAGTGAGAAAACAAAAGAATACCATTTAAATTATAACAAAGGAACAGAGAGAAAGAGATAGATAGTATGAAATGAAAGAGGCATAAAAATAAAAAATAAATCTATGGTCTCATACAAAGTTAATATTTCATTTTCATCAAGTTTTTTTTAATGACTTCCATAATTTTATCGTTCATAATATGATATTAATACGATGCTAGCAACTCACCGATCAGCATTTTCAATAGCCATAGGTGTCTAGTCTTCTGAGTATCTATTTACTTTTACCGTAGCAGGTCCAACAGCTTGAAACAACCTCCCTTCACATTTGCGGGAGATCGTCAGCTCAACTGAGTTCAGGTCAAAACTAAAGAATCACCTTTTTAAATTATCATAACCCTGACAACGTTCATATTGCTTTACCGGTGTGTTTATTACTCAGTCCGAAGGCTTTACCTGTACATGGCCTGTTCAAAAGAAAAGGTGAATTTTGAATTTTCGCGGACTGTGTACATTCGATTAACGATTTTTTTATTTTTTATGTTGGTACACATTTGTTTTATCATAAGTTAGAATTATCAGCCATTTTGGATTAGTGGTTTGTTTTTGACAGCTGGAAAGGTTAGTCACGTTTTTGTGTGTTCTTCGATTTTTTACTTTTGAAAAAAATTGAAAGTTATACCGCAAAGAGTTGAAACTCTTGTGCGATAATCACGTAAAACAAAAAAAACACGTTGTGGCCTGACATTATAATTTAAATAAAAGTTTAAAAAAAAGAAAAACACATATATACATTTATCAACTAGTTATATATATACATATATATATAAATGTTAATGAAGATATCTTCACTCTGTTTCCTCGCTGGTTAGTAATCTAGAACTGGAACGGTTTTTAGCCGATTCGGTTCATTCGATAGTAAAGAAAACGTAAAGAGTAACATACCGCTCTATGCTTTAGTAACTATTAACCTAAAACCGTAAAAGCAAACTGCTGACCAAGAAATTCAACCACCGGAACGTTCATCTTTGCTGCTGTAAAGTATTTGCATAAATTTTTCAATCGTTCTTTGAAGATCGAAAAAGTTTATTATTTTCCTTTAATTTTCAAATCAATTTACAGTTGTAAAAATCATTGTACCGTTTTTTTCAATGTGAATTAATTTATCAAAAAGTGAGGTTTACTACCCGGCTTTGCCCTCGATTTTATACTATTTCCAAAAATACATGTTAATGTATTTATTTATTTTCCAGCAAATTCGGGTTTTACCAAAAGGAGTAGTTAAATAGTGAACTAAAATCATATTAATAATTGGTTTTCACGTAGCCTAGCCACAGTTTGTTAACAACCTTTAAAATTTAATAATAATAGTAATAAATGGACAACTTTTATAGCGCCGTTTTTGTGGGAAAATCACCTCAAGAGCGCTTTGTTACTAAAAATAGCAGAACTTGAAAATATCAATATTAAATTAAACTAAATTAAATTATAAAAATGGAGTTGCATAAATTAAATGCAGAATCTATATAATTTGAACACATATTTTCTTATTGAACCGTCGACAAGTTATTATGGAGCAAAGAACCATAAAAATAGTGAGAAAACCAACGAATTAAAGTCCCTTGAAGCACCCCGCGACTTTATTATCGATTACGTACTAACTTCACTATCTGATTTTTCCAGAGATCTGGAATAAAAATTGATATGGCATAGTATGTTTAAAATAGGTATTTCAAAACTCCATAGCTCATGATGGAAATTACGTTACGAGTAAAAATAAATAAATAATAATAATAATAATAATAATAAATAAATAAATAATTAAAAAATGTGTTGACCTACACTTGTATGTTCCATACATAAAAAGGAGTTCGAATTTCATAGTGCCAGAGCTCATCGTTCGAGAGTTTTTCCCGCTTCATTCAAACAGGCTTACCATGCGTTTGTTCAGATGCGAATTTGTATCAATGAATTAAAGATGTTAATCACGTAATTCTACCCTTACTCTTAGTTGGAGGAAGGATTTGCAGAAGAATGCGAAGAAAAATTATGTATTCAAGGTTTATATGTGCAGGCGGCCAAGAGAGGAACCAACAATTTTTTTATTTATTTATTATCATAGATTTTTTGTGTCCACAATTTCTACAGTAGCGGCGCTTTGACTGCATATGTGAGTATGTCGATCTGTATACAAATAATATCACATTTATTCATTTTGCAATTTATACACAGCGTAGAAAATACTTGACGGTTCCGAATAGACACCAACAAGTATGTACATACCTAGAAATATGTATAGATACAGTGAAATATTTATCATTCGGTGTCAACTGCAAGTTTTTATTTCGTAATTGGAATTCAGAGAAAGTTAAACCAAACATTAACGATGAGGTGGTACCGAAATTTTTGAAAAAAATTGTTTAAATCAATAACATTATGAAAATTAGCTTTTTTATTACAGAAGTTGACGCGAATGGAAAGATCAAAGTGGAAGAAACTCTTAGTATCGCTCTGATTATAAGATTACAATTCAAAAAATAGAATTTACTCAAATGGATTTAGTTATGCTTAGTGATCACATCTGAATAGCTAAATGCAGTCTTACCTTCATCTTGCTCTTCTCCTTTCCTAATTTATTTCAGCTTCACTACATAGTTATGCTTAGTGATCACATCCGAATAGCTAAATGCAGTCTAACCTTCATCTTGCTCTTCTCCTTTCCTAATTTATTTCAGCTTCACTACATAGTTATGCTTAGTGATCACATCCGAATAGCTAAATGCAGTCTAACCTTCATCTTGCTTTTCTCCTTTCCTAACTTATTTCAGCCTCACTACGTAGTTATGCTTAGTGATCACATCTGAATAGCTAAATGCAGTCTAACCTTCATCTTGCCCTTCTCCTTTCCTAACTTATTTCAGCCTCACAACATTCCCCTTATTGGAATGCCATTGTTTCTTTGGCCTCAGGCAATTGGAGCTTTTTGCACTGCCATCAAATGTATTTATACATTTTTTTATAATGGCACACTTCACGTTTATTCACTTATTTATTTAAAAAACATTGAAAATACCGACTAGTTTCATTGCAAACGCATCATATTCAGGGTAAGAAAAAAAATCTAATAAATATTGTTTTAACAAAAGATCTTGTTTCTGAAAAGTAGGCTTTGAACCTTAACCTTTGGAGCTAGGCTCAGAGATTTATCAGCTCTGTTACAGGGAGACCATTTCTGTAACAAAGCTGAAAAATCTCTGAGTTCGGGCCCAGAGGTTGAAAGTTCAAAACCTACCCAGAAAAATCTTTATAATCCGTTATACCACGAAGGTCGTACATAGATTCAGTGATAGCCAAATTGACTAAACAAGAGCTTGATTGCTCGTTTACCCACTGTTCGATAGTGGTCGTCATATTGCCTAATGTGATCTATTTGCATTCGTTAAATAAAAAAATATTATGTCAGTAAATTAGTTGTGTGTGAAAAAAACTACGTTACTAGTTATTGAGAAACGTCGGGTTGAAAAAAATGGCTCCCATACGTAAATAATGAATATTTAAGTGATGAGATAACAATGAAAATACGTATTTTTAATAGCTTGTTACTATTTTATAATGTCCTCATTTTAATACAGTTTGCACTCCTTCAATTGTATTGCTAATTTATTCACGTTATGGCATTATTTCAGACCAAAATGTGTAGTGTCGTTTCAAAATAGGAGTAAAAATAATGATAAAAAAGTGTCGATGGACTTTTTTCAAATTGGTGTGCAATATTCTGTTTTATCAGGTTTTTTAAAACTTCTTCGGCTAAAACAAAAATACAAAACTTTAATAATAACTTAACACTTCTAAGTTCATCTACCCATTATTCTTCCGCTCGCCACTTCCTTCAAACTTCCACTAGGACTAGGACTCTTATTTTGTACTAACTTGACTAACTAATTTGACGTCCTCCACGGTCGAGTGGTAAGACCCTCGACTACGAATCCAAAGGTCCGGGTTCAAACCCGGCGTGCGAAAATAACTTTTATTTAATTAATATGTGTCAAAACACATTTAATTAATAAAAAGTACATTTTCGGCACGTTTCAGAGTGGTAGATACTCTAAGTATCGCCCTGGTGAAAGACCACCATTTAGAATCGAAAAGTTGCTTGATTGAAATGGATTTAGCCGTTTGTGACCAGATTTGAAGAGTCAGATACTTATTTTTTAAAAGAAAAAGTTTTTTATCTAAAAATAGCGAAAATCGTATTTGAAAGCTAAAAAAATACCTTTTTAGCTATAATCAGATACAATCGCTTAATAATTTTTAATTTAGTAAAATTTTTGTTGTCTTCTTACTCATTAATCTGTGATCTTTTAGAAAAATCTTTTTTCCAGATTTGTATCATTCCATAGTTACTTCTCTATCAAAATACAAAAAGATTAATCCAGCGTTTTTCATGAAGAGTTTAAGGCTTTCACGTTAAGGTACAAACAACCAGATACAAGATAAATCATACTCTTTGGACTAAAAAATGTTATATGCTTTTTTAATTAAATAAATCAAGATAAATTTCAAGAAGAAAATAGCTAATGCCCATTCAATTTCATGTGCGTTATATGAGAAATGAAATATATGAATAATTTCACCGACAAATGTTCAATAATTATTTTTAATTCGCTGTGCGTAGAAAGTTACTGAAGTTACCCAATACATATTCAGAGATTTTCTTCACAGAAGCTTATAATTGTAATTTCATTTTCATTTTTTCAAACATAAGATTTACGCGGCAGTGTTTTGATGGATGCATAAATTAAGATAAAATCACCGAGAAATGTTTCGAAAACTGTACGCATGCGTAGAAATAATAGTAAAGATGAGATTTTGATTTGAGAAATTTAAAAAAGAATATGTCGCCCAACCTTTGATGCGTACAGAATATTACGAAAGTAGGTTAATTAATTCATTAGTAGTATTTTTAAGAGTTAAACTGTGAATTATTGTATGATTGGGAGATAAACTAAAATATAATTGACGCGTTCTTAGGTTTTTGATTTTTAATGAATTTTGATGTATTCTTTTCCGTTTTGTGCACTGTTTATTAGTTCAGTTTCTAGTCCCACATATAATGAAACAATTAAAAAATATTAATAAGTAAAAGGTATTGAGGGGAATATAATGAAATATGACCGCTTTGAAGTGTCTGGTTATTACACAGCTAAAGCTATTTCAAGTAACAACGTATCGATTTCACACTGAAATCTTCTCTCAAATTTCAATACTGTAGTTTAAAAATCCTTATTTTATTGAACACATGAAAAAATATGCTCACGCCTTATTTTTTTCGTCAATTAAATGTATATTTAAAAACTCACGTGGTTAATTGTGGAAATAAAAATGGTCGTGGCAACAGATCAAATAATTTAGAAGCACTAGACATAAAAAAACACTCAGTAAAATTAATATTCATATTCTTAATAATCAGTTAAATTTGTCCAGTAGTCCAATATTATGTATATTTCCTGTAAATTCGTAAAATTTCTCGTTATTCTTTTATCACCCTACTCAGTTGACATTGTGCCTCTTTCATTTCATATTATCTGTCCCTTTCTCTCCTTTCTTATAAGGTGAATGGTATTCTTTTTTTCTTACTGTTCTCTTATTTTATTTTATATCGTCTTCTCCCTCTGTGGGTACGAGTATATAACCACACACTATATTGTATTTTTTGTTTAGCTTAATTTTGTGCCCTGATGATGTTAAGGCTAAGCGAAACCGGTCGGTCTTAAAAATGAAAATTAAATCTGTGAAAAATAAATTATACAAAGTAATTATTTCATTTTTATTTTTTGTACTTTTATTTTAAATCAGTAGATTCTGAACCAAAAAATCTGAGCAATTTTCTAAAGCCAGAGATAAAATTTCAGCTTTACAGTCAAGGTTGGAAGTTTAAAAAATAAATATAATTACTTACAATAAAAAAAATTAAACGGAAATATTTAAATGATTTCTAATCAACTTTTTACTGACATATACTCGCATTAATCTATAACACTGCACACATAATCCTAAGCCTGCTATATGTAGAAGAGGCTGTTTTTTTAGGATTTACTAACTTTCAGTTTTTGGGCGTTTTAAATATTTAATGCGCTAAACAAAAAAACAACCTTCGTAAAAACATGGATCAAAAGAGTGTTCCACACTGCACACTCCTATCGCTACCACCTGCGGCAGTGAACGGCGCTGCACTCAACACCATTCACCACTTCCATCTCACGAAGCCACCATAAAGTCTCCCATAAACGTACGAAAGTACAACAATAACTGCCAGAACCTACCTCATAATAATAATAGTAATAATAATAATTGTTTTTGCCATTCTAAAACGCGACAAACTAGGGCAGGTCCGATCAAATCAAATGGCTTACAGACTAGACTGGTTAAATGAAATGCATACAATTATGAATGTAAAACTTTTCAGGTACGGTTGACAACTACAATCTATTTAATGCGTTTTTTTCTGCAAAGTAAACCTGAATTCAAACCATTTGCATAGACGCTGTGATAATTCAACTCAGCTTAAGCGGCAGCTCCTTTTAGGTAGGTTTTTTCAACGATTTCTCCAGACTCTAAGATGTTTCAATTTTATATGATGGTCGACTGAAATCGAAACCGAGATGATTTCTAGCTATCACATTGTATTATATTTTATTTGGGTATGTCCAATCATTGGAAGGCGTTTATAAAATGTATTTTATGACATGCCACCTTGCTAAAGTGTCCTAGATTCATCAAGATGTATTTTTTCACCAGTGGTAAAGATGTTATTTATTTTCAAGAGCTTGCACAAATAACATCAACGCGCGGTTAAGCTACACATAAAATTAACTTTGTATTGATTGTGTGTTAACAGAAATTTAGCATCCAATCAAATCAGTAGAAATGGGGATGAAATGAATAGAACAAAAGAAAAAGTATGAAGAAATACCAGATAATAATTGATGATTAAACACGCATCGGGTTGAGAAGCATGGCGAAAAAAATATTTTGATTATTTCGGTTATGACCTTCGCTACCATGAAGAGCGTAGTACCTACTTCCAATAATTTAATCCCTCTTAATCTTCCTCTTAAAACTCACATAAAAAAAACATAGCTCCCCATTTTAGAGGAAACACAAAAAAAAGATGTACTCACTTTTAAAAAAAAGTTTCCTTGTATGTGACAGGCAATTATTAGTGAAATGATAAATAAAATTTAGGAAGGTACGTAATAAAAATTTAAATACCTTTAATGTTTTTTTTTTGTGAAGAACTTACTTTACTTAAATTGAAAAGTATAATATTTTTTCGTAGAAAGCAATTGCTTTGTGGTTTGACATATTTCATTAAATAATAACTTTGAATAAGACCACATATTTAATTAACTTTTATGACCGTCCGGTTTCGCATGGCCTAAGTATCATCAGGGTACAAAAAAATGTAAACTAAAAAGACATGGTGTGTGGTTATATATATTCGTAGATACAGAGGGAGAATACAATAAAAATAAAAAGAAAACAGTAAGAAAACAAAAGAATAACATTTAAATTATAACAAAAGAACAGAGAAAAAGAAACAGATACTATGAAATGAAAGAGGTAAAACGTCAACTAAGAACGCGATTAAAGAATATTGAGAAATTTCATAAGATTACGGAAAATATACCCAATATTGGACTACTGGACAAATTTAATTGATTATTAAGAATATGACATTTTCATTAAATATGTATATATCACAAAGTGATAGTTTTCTACGAAAATATACTAACATAATTTATATCAGTTGAGAGTGAGGGGAAAAGAGAATAGTGCGCATGGTTTTTAATGTATTTAATATTTATTTATTTACTTTTTATTCATGCCCCAAAGAAAGCACAACAATCTGAAATCGTTATTATAAAAATGGTTTCACTTTGACTTCTAACCTTATTTTAAATCATTTCAATAGCTAAACTCAGGTGCAACATAAAGCGCTACGGCAGATCGTGACTGTGATAGGTATTAAACACAGATGCCTGCCTGTACCGGATAAGCCTCGAGGCTTCGATCTAACAAACGATGTTTCCAGCCGATCGCAAACTGTCTCATTAACGCTTTTTTACCGACGATGATCTTAATTCAACTTCTCACGGTATGTAACAGGCCCGTAGTATTCAAGTAGTTTTATTTTTGTCACTAAACAGTCACTAACGCTTTAGTAACCAGTTGGTAGGAAACTCGACCTGTCGACTCGTTTTTGACTTTTTATAGTCAATACCGCACTTTCCGAGTTTCTCGAGTCCCAACTGCTCCCAACCCTCTAGAGCCAGTGAGACTACGGCATCTCCAATTGGGGTATGTTGTGAGGCTGAAGGTAGTGGGGAGGGAAAGGATATGGGGAAGAAGAAGGTTGGAGATACCTGGCTATTCAGATCTGGTCGCCAAACACGGCCAAAGCCATTTCAAGCAACATTTCGATTCTGAATGGTGGTCTTTCACCTGGGCGATACTAAGAGTATCTACCACTCTGGAACGTGCGGAAAATAAACTACATATTATTTTATATTCATCGCATTTGAAATATCTATATTAAAATATATGCTTTAAAAGGCTTTAGTCGTGTTTGGTAGCCAAATTTGAATGGCCAAATACCTTCCAGCCTTCCTCTTCCTAACTCTTTCCCTTCTTCACTAATTTCAATCTCACAAGATACTTCAATCAGGGTTGCCATAGTCCCACTGGTTTTAGACGGTTGAGAATGTATGTTCCTCTACCTACTTACATCATTCTTCCTCCACCTAACCTAAGGTCGGGGTGTTCCAAACTCTATCGCATTTGATGATCATCAAATTGACAATATTTAAAAAAAAATTAAACAGTCCCCGTCAAACGCCGATTATCTGCCCGTTTCAGCTTTTGATCAAAATGCCGGCAAACATAATAGCATAACCATTACATAGAACCCTAAGCTTAATTATAATAATATTTGAATAATTTTTAAAGCTCCGTTTTTTTGTGAGAGCATCACCTCAAATCGTATTACTAACTACATATAATCTACGGCATGAAACCTAATTTCATAAAGGGATTTCTGCATTTGCAGTACAGTACATGGATTTTAATAAAATGTATAATGTCTAATTGTGATTCGTCGCTCAATAAGAAACAGATTATGGTGAAAATCTTCCACTGGCATTTTTACAAAACAAATAAACATAAAATTGAACGGAAAGTAAGTCATATTTTCTACATTTAATCATGATTTGAAATGCAGCGGGTAGTTAACATATTTGCGTTGCTAGTCTTGGATGTTGTACTGTAGATTTTTGAGATTAATTAACTTAAAAAACACGAATAAATAAATTTTAAACTATTCCCATTTCGGTTCTGCTGACATTTTTCACACCGATTGGTACAGTTTGTTTTGTACCAAGACCCAGATCGTTTTTTGTTTGTTTAGTATTTCAATCCTAATTCAAGGTATCTCTTACAAATGAAATAAAATGATAGCCCATGCGAATCGACAAAAAGTTTGAAATAGAACTTTTTACTCGTTTGAGTAACTTGAAACCACTGAGCTAAGAAATACAAACCTACAACTGACAGAAAAAAAATAGGCAGCTATTGTTCATCTTACATTCAAATTGATTATTGGTCAATTGTATCAAAATGATAGCTTCGTTATAATAGATAACTCATGGGATATCTTCGCCACATAAGTCATATGATTTATTTCTAAATAGCATGGAAAAATAAATTTTATGTTTAATTTTGTTAGTTGGATCAATGGATAAATTTGCAAAATAAGCCAAAATTAACTTGCGTCAATAGATTCATTTGCTGATCAAAAAGGCTAAAACAATGTATTTGTATCTTTAAAAATATTTATTTATTTTATATTTGCAAAAACAGTTTTACACCAAAACATGGTAAAAAACGCAAAAAATGGTAATCATAATTACACAAAGATTAGATAAAAAGAAGTTTAAAAACAACAAAAAAAATTGTTTTTAAGAAATACAATAAATGGAAATATGTAACATGATATACTAATGATACATTTTATCATTAGTAACTTGTGGCAGAGAAAAGCCTTGTGACATTAGTCAAAAGCTTTACAACATGCTACTAAATATTATAACAAATCTCAAGCCCCATGTGAAAATTTAACGTTTTGACCGTATTAGTATTAAAGAAGGTGACAACTTCACCCAACCTAACCTTACTCAACCAATCCTAACCATACGATAACCTAACCTGACCGCAACAAAACACATCCTCTCTAATCTAACATCTGACCCCAATTCACCCGGCCTATAAACAACAACAATTCAAAAACTGAGAATTAAACCTTAAAATAATATTTATTATTAAGAAGGTTAATAAAGCATTATACTTGTACAGTCCAATAAAATTATTAACGCCTAGTACATTGTTGATTAATTATAATGTGTGATAATCACATTGAACAGTTTTGTTATTTTTTAATGGGTAAGTCATTGAAATTTTACGAACGAAGTGTTTGAGAAAACGGACATTTAAAATTTGAATGCATAATAATTTAATAATGTGCAAATGAAGCATTCTGTATTTATTTTTTCAATGAGCACAAGGATTGTTATATTATTTTTAATTGTTCAACAAGTATTACAGAGATATTTTTTTGTAAACAATGTAACTACCTATTGATTTTAAAGCAATTACAAATAATTAATTACATTGTTATACTGGAATTAATTCCTGGCGTTTCAACACTTATTTTTTCATTTATTTCGATTGTGTTGTTTATGCTTCTTTCATGATGGATATTACTTTTGTTTTTGTCTATTAAATTATGCAATCCTTTAGTCTATGATCTGTCAACACAGTGTGTATTTAAAAACAGTGGCAAATTTATTGCGCTCCATAAATTATATTCAATTTAGTACACACTGTGGAAGATGTGCACAACGTTGTTTTTTTCATAAATTGATGTCACCACACATGGGGTAGTATAATGAGAGATTTCCTTTGACTGGTCGGTAGCTGAATAGATAAACGCGTCGGATTCCCATTTGGGCGTCGTGGGGTCAATTCCTATTCCAGCTGAGTCTTCCGTCATTGCACAAGCAACATCTTTCGCTTATAATGATGGCAGTAGGAATTATTGATGAAATATTTTCAGGTTATTTGTAATCCAGAAGTGTTTGAGGTTAAGAGAGAATAGACTTAGATTAGGTTAGGAGTTCAATTGCATGTTAAAGTTGAAAAAAACCTTCATATTTGTAACAATACCTACATTTTCTCTCAAATAATGGGCCTTGTCAATAGTTAAAAAAACACTTAAAAAATTCAACAAAACGAGTCGTGTTAACATCGGTTAGTAGCCTAGTTGATAAATGCGTCGGGTTCTCCAGCATTCCACAAGTCCAGCAGTACTCCATCATTGCACAAGCAACATTTTCCGATTATTATGGTGGCAGTAGGAGTTTTTCAAATGTTGTCAGGTTTTTTGTAACCCGGGGATGTTTGTCTTTCTTTGAAAAAAAAAAACTCTTCTCTTGGTAAAGAATATGTAAACTTTGCGGCTTTTTTTGAGCACCAAGAAGAAGGTGACCAGTTAACTTAAAACTAAGTTAACTGGTACAAGTGTAGTTCCGCCAGTTGTTGGCTGCAGTCTGAAGCTTGCGTTAGCAATAGCTAACTTCCGATACGGGAGAGCACTAGATAAAGAATCATTTAAAAAAACGCATGGAAGTATAAATTAGGAGTTTACATTAAAACCGATTGACACACTACAGTAAATGTATACATTTGTTTTCATTAGTCCCCTTATTGCATCGTCAAAATTTAACATATAATTTGATTGATTAATTTAACACGCATAAAACTAAAACACGCGGATTTGAAATTAATACGATAATATTTTTTCTTAGTTGGATGATGTATTTTATAGCTCAATTAAATAATATACGACAAGTTAATTGAGGCTTCGTGGCGCGTGTTTTTGCTGCAAATCCATGCAAGCAGCTTTCTTTGGGCTTTATGATACCACACCGCACAGGCTGATAGCACCAACAGGAAAAAGGCTTTGTCCTGAACATCCGCAGGATATAACACGGTTTCACTTTTAAAATAATCCGGTAAATTAAAGAGGTTTCCCGAAAATTGATTAAAAAACTATTTTTTAAAGCAAGACAGGAAAAGAAGACAGATTTAAAATAACTTCTAATCAAGCTTTTGAAAAGCCGCTTTTGTGATGTAAGTCGTTCGATGTTGTTCTCCTGATTAGATTTCATGAAATAACTAACACAACATCTGGTTAAACTCAAATAAAAATATGTTTGGGAAAGGCTAGTTTTTTGTAATTGACACTTCTGTTAGTAAGAGTGTCAATGAGTTACTCTATACTGTCTATGTTTTTTTTGCCTATATTCTCCCGGTAATATTTATCGCTTCCTGTTACTCGTACTTGTAAACAGGAACTAGTGACAGGAAGTAATGACCGGTTAGTAGCTGAGTGGACAAACGCGTCGGAATTCCACCCGGGCGTCTTGGGTTCCTCTGCTAGCTAAGTCCTCCATCATTGCACAAACAACATCTTCCGCTTATTATGATGGTAGTAGGAGATTTTCAAATATCTTCAGGTTATCCGTAACCCGTAATCCGGGAATGTTTGTCTTTCTTTAAAAAATAAAAAAAAACATAGAGTCAGACCAACCGGTCTAATAAATGTCATTATCATAATAATCGTCATCCATATTTTTGTGCACAAATATAACTATATTTCATTAAGCCAATAATTGACCTAATTTTCAAAAACTCAACACGTATTTAACAAAACAGCAATTTGGCATTAAAATTATATTGGTATAGGTATAAAAAGTTGCTTTAGTCCACCCTTTTCAAATATAGAATAATTTCTGCTAAAATTCATTATAGGTAGGTATTTTATTAGGTAGGTAAGGATGGAAAAAGATTATTTTTTAAATTTGATAATTTCAATTGACATTAGTTTCAATTTTGAAAAGTTCAAGCTCGTACGGTCGTACGTTCTCACAAAGGAAACTATTTATAGTTAATTGATTAGTAATGCTACAAAAAAAAAATCTTTTGTTACTCTATAATTGTTAACCTAATTTCTAAAATTTGTTTATAAGGTTTCTTTATCCTTTTAACATAGAAGCTCAGTTAGGTGTACAAATAAAAATGAAATAAATACAAATATGTAAAGAATTCGCCTTTCCACTACAATAACTATTTATATTTATACCTTCACTGTTCGTCACACATTACTATCTTTTACTCTTTCTCTAGAAAATTTTGTACACATGTGTTGATTTCGCAGTGACCATATGATTTTATTGAAAAAATGAGACATTTTACCGGTGGTATTATATCCGTTTAGTATTTTCCAGCACATTGATGATTTTTATCTTACATACCTTCTTAAAGAGCTGTCGATCGAAGATGTGAAACTTTCTTTTGTAAGTGATGTAGGTACTCGGAAATCTCTTACCTGAAACAAAAACAAAAATAAGTTTTAATTTTTTTTTTATTTTTTTTTATTAAATTAACTTCCATAATTATAAGCGGAAAATGTTGCTTGTGCGATGATAAGGAACTTAGCCAGCAGAGGAATTGAATCCACGACATTTGGGTGGGAACCTGACGCATTTTTCCACTCAGCTACTGATCGGCCTAAATTATTAGTTTTGATTTGTTAATTACGTTTTCCTTGCATTTTGTAATCTGTAAAAAGTTTTTGTTTATTTTTGGCTAAATAAAATACAGTATAGAAACAAAAACACAAATAATAACAATTTAAACTGCGATTTGATGAATTCTGTAAATATTGCTTAACATTTATAATCGGGTGACAAGTTTTAATGCAATATTGCCATACCCGTCTTCAAATTTTTTTTTTATATAAACATATCCGGGTTACGAATAACCTGACAATATTTGAAAAACTCCTACTGCCATCATAAGAAGCGGAAGATGTTGCTTGTGCAATGATGGAGGACTTAACCAGCAGAGGAATTGAACGCACGACGCCCGGATGGGAATCCGACGCGTTTGTCCACTCAGCTACCGACCTATTATGATTTATAAGTGCTGGAAAGGCAAAAAGGCTGAAGCGCCATTTTGGGAAGTTTACACCAGAGCACTTTTAATTTTTTGAAAACGAAAAAAAAAATCGTTACCGTGACAGTTTTTGCTCATTTTTTTAATATTACTTTAGTGCAACACTGAGGGTTTACAAATCAAAGAGTATCATAAAACTTAACGTCTGGTCACATGTGCGATTACTCTCCACTCTGTACGGTCTTAACGAGAAACGGATTTAAGACAATAATGATGGTAATTCTCGTCTCTTAACGGTCTGATTGGCCGCTGTGGTCGATAGAAAATGCCGGCGATGCTGCCTCTAGAATGGTACTTTTCGCGGAGACTTATTTATGTGTGTTTTTTTTATCGCTGGCAACCTGGAGCATTACGCCGGCCTACATTCGCCGGACTTTGTGACGTCACACTATCGCTAGTGCGTTTCGGTTTTCTATGAAAATATATAAAATTGCATTTTCAAACTATTTAACTGTTACTTGTTTCAATTTTTTTTTTCATAAAAGAATGACAATCATTTCCGGGTTACGAATAACCTGACAATATTTTTTAAATTCCTACATCCATCATACTAAGCGGAAAATGATGCCTTCACATCATATAAATCGCCTCCAGATAAATATAAAAAAACAGTCAACTTAATAAAAAAATTCAAAGTAATGTTTTAAAAGAATATTCAAAATTAATTTAAAATTTAAAAAATACCTAATTTTCTTCAGTTTTCTTTTCCTGATGGTGTAAAAACATCCCCATTCACTGCCCTTTAAGGTTTTTTTTCTGTTTGCTTCTATTTACAATTTGGTTGTATTTTCTCTTAATACTCATTACCCCATTTTATAAACTGTATTTTTTTTATATATTGTTAGATTTATAATGATTTATGTTTGTTTGATTACTGTGTACTGTATATTTGTTGTAACTAGTGTATTCTTTAATTTCCTTTGTCCCAGAGTGAGATTTTATAACTCATCGGGATTGCTATGTATGTTAGCAAGATATAAAAAAATGTTGCTTGTGCAATGATGGAGGACTGAGCTAGCAGAGGAATTCACGACGCCCGGGTAGGAATCCGACGCCTTTGTCCATTCAGCTACCACTTTGACGGCCTGCATGGTCGAGTGGTAAGATGCTCCACTACGAATACAAAGATCGCGGGTTCGAACCCGGCGTCCACAAATAAATTTTATTTAATTAATATGTGTCATAACACATTTAATTGATATAAAAAATATATATGGTATATTTACAGCACGTTCCAGAGTGGTAGATACCATAAGTATTGCCCTGGTGATAGACCACCATTCAGAATTGAAACGTTGCTTGAAATGGCTTTAGCCGTATTTGGTGACCAGATCTGAATAGCCAGGTACTTCCCAACCTTCCCCTTCCTCATCTTCTTCCCCTCCCCTCTACCTTCAGCCTCACAATATACCCCTATCGGGGATGCCATAGTCTCACTGGCTCTAGACGGTTGGGAGCAGTTGAGACTCTTGTGCGGTATTCACGTAAAAAAAAAATAACCGGTCAAAGTTTCAACGTTAGGTTAAGTGCTTTACATACTGATGGTAAAAACAATTATTTAAAAAGCCTGTGGCATTAAAGTAGGACTATATTGCTCTACAAACTTAACTGTTTAGTAGAGGCGTCGCTACTGTAGATATTGCAGACATAAATCTTTTCTTTAATAATGTATATTTTAGCCACTTGCGTAGCAGTAACTATGACGTATTGAAACGGCCTACTTCCAGTGGACTTTGCAACGTCATATTATCGTCATTGCTTTGGAAAACTCTTCTCTTCTCTGTGGAAAAGGTGAAATTCCTGTTCAAAGCAAGTTATTCGTTTCTTGTTTCAATGTTAGGTGCTTTACCGACATTGAAAACATAACACTGTAAAGGTAATATCGTGGTTAAAAAAAATCTGTTAAAACTATTAGTGAGTAAACTTTATAATTTTCTGATTGTAATTATTGTACACCAGCCACCTCACACTATACTGTAACACAGGCGATACTGTACAACAAACGAGAGAGATGTGATTAAATATAATTTAAAAACAGAAAAAAATCTAGTATATATTTTTTATCCAAATGCCATCAGTCTTTTTTGATTTTGAAACAATAATTTCTGCAAATATTTCCTAAAAGCGTATGAGTACGTACGTACGATTAACCAACGGAACTATGCGTTACTGCTTATCAATTAAAATCAACGTCTATACGTGGTTTTAATTATATATATAAAATACAGTTTATTGTAATCCAATGTTTCTCTATGAAAAATTAAAAATAATAGAGAACGCTCTGAAAACATCAACACAAAAGTTTAAATTTGATGTAAATAATAAAAAGAAAATGACGTAATCAATACAAATCGTCAAAACGCAAGTGCATGTAAGCAAGCTGTGTCTGTTTTTCAGGTATTACAATGGAGTCTGTTTAGACAAACTACATTTTATAAAACGAAAAAAAACCCTTGAATACGCAAACACGGGAGTGGAACTCCTCGTTCGCAGTTGATGTCGGCCACAAGAGAATTGAATAATTCTTCAGATTCGTTAATGAATGAAACGAAATTAAAACATAGAAAAAAATCGACCGGGGAGATTACTTTTTTTGTTTGTGTCTGTAAATTTTGGGTTAACCAAACTACTTTCAAGTTGAATTTTCTTTTTCGTCGTGAGCTATGGAGCTTTGAAATATCAAAAAATAAATATATATAATAATAAAATAAAACAAAATATTTAAAAATAATAAAAAAATTAAAGAAAAAAAAGAGCCGTCATATTGTTTGTTCCATTTTTTTTTAAAGTTAATATATAGTAGAAATTTGCAGGAAGGCGCGTAAGCAAATACTAGTTTAAATCATAAATCATTAAAAGTGTCATATCGTAAATTCTGTTTCTAGCCAAACGGATGTTCATTCCAGTGTATATTTCACAATACATCGGTTCCATATCCGCCTAAATTAATGTGAGTTTTATTTTCTCCTACGATTTCCAAACGCAATAATAATTGAGGTACCAACGACTATTTAGCGTTGGCCAATAATGTTTAGTACTGCGACTCGTCAGATAGTATTGCTGCAATGTCTAACATCAGGTAGGACCCATTATCTTCTTTTCAATTGTGTGTCCAGTTGTCGTCAACAAAATATTGTGGTTTTGTTGCGCGATAATTACATTTATAGCTATTAAAAAAATGACGTCTTTAGTTCCTCTTCTGACCGCCTGCAAAATTAAGCGTGTCAAGCCAATTGACGACCTCCGTGGTCAAGCGACTACGAATTGCAGGTTCAAATCCCAGCGTGCGGAGATAAATGCTATATTATTAATTCGTCTTATTTCCTTAGATGAATTAAATAATGTAGATACGTTACTGAGACAACGCGCGTGAATGTACTAAACCGAGTCTGAGAGACACACCTGAGATTTACTGCGTTTAGTATCACACAAACATTCGTTCGACAGACAAGCTGTCAAGGAAAAACGGGAGCTCTTCAACCGAAATAATGTGAGATAGCAAATGCAGATATACGAGTACATAGGTGTGTGGAAGACAACCGTTTCCGTACGTCGTACTCTAGCTCAGTAAGTTCGTCGGGGAAGAGAGATTATAACAGTAACGCGGGACGTTCATATAGCTATCTCATCCATATACACATATTTTGTTTGGTACGGTTATCCTTTTCATAAGCGTTATAAGCTTTGTAACTTAAATCAAGTGCGCGCCACATTTATCGTTCGATTTTTATGAATATGACGTGTCCTATATTTTATGTCTAGGCTTATTTCACATTTAATTCAAATAAAATAATGTATGGTATATTTGCGGCACATTCAGTGGTAGATAATTTCATTATGACCCTTTTAAAAAGTGTTTAGTGACCAGATCTTAGGTAATTATCATACTTTCTTTTCCCCATCTCCTTTAAATTGTCATTATTCAAGTACGCGGTAAGCCCTATCAAAAATATTTCTTACATCGTTAACTTTGTGTTTGAAAAAATATCAACGGTTTTGAGATTATATCCTATATTTATATTCATAACAATACTATGAAAAAGTGGTTTTACAAATAAACAAAACATTATGTCGACATGTGCTATGAATAGATGTAAAAGGGAGTGTCCATAAAAACCCTAGTCGCGCCCCAGTCAGAAAAAAATCAGCAATCTTGACTACACTGGCTTTTTGTCTATATTATCTTACCTTGCCAAAGACGAATATTTTTAGAATCTCATAAAAGTTTTGGCACTCTATGAACCTAATAAGCTGTCCGTCATATAAATTATTTCGCAATGTAATGACGGCGGTGGTTTGGTATGTAATACAAAGTCCAGATTGATTGATGTGCTGACATTATTAAGTTTATCGAAGCACAAAGAATGCGAGATGTTCTCTCTTTGTTTGGGAGGCGTTATTTATAAGCGTAATACATTCAGACAACGATGTATTACTTCCTGACTTTTAAATACATCTCCCCATGAATTATATAACTTGAGTCGAATTAAAAGTGTACGGTTGTCTTTGTATCTATAAAATAAATGTATTTTTTTACAAAGAAAATCACGGCTGGATTAATTGAATTGTACGCTAATAAATTATAATGGAAAAGTTAAAACTTAAGGAGAAGTAATTCTACGAGGGTCATCCAGAAAGTAAGGTTTCAAGGGCTCCTGAGGCCGGGGGATTTTTTCGTTTCAAAATTAGTGCACCTGGCGTCCAGAGGGGATCCTAACGGTCAGTTTGTTTGGTCCTGCGTGTTTATCAACCATTTTGTTCAGTTGCAGTTAGCGTTGGGAAAAACTTCAATGTTTTGTGAATGCTTCACGAATTGTTAGTTCTTTAAAATGAACCCTTCGAAGTGAACCCTTCAATTGAAGTCGAACTCGCGAAAAAAGAGATTTGGATTTACCCGCTTGTTTGTTCAGTTCTTTTTGGAACCGGTTCCTCGCCGACAAAGCACGTACTAGTCGGTAGAGTTTAGAAAGTAGAAAGAACTGGAACCGGTTCCTTGCCAAATTACATAGTGCTAGTCGATAGAGTTTTGAAAACCAAAAGAACTGGGACTGGTTCCTCGCCGAAGAAAGCCGCGTACTAGTCGGTAGCTCTCTGAAACTGGAAAGCACTGGAACCGGTTCCTCGTCGAAAAAACACATGCTAGTCGGTAGAGTTTAAATGAACAATGAATGAAGTACGAACTGTTGCCAAAAGAAGTAGTTCTTTGAAGCAGTTCTTTCTTCCCTAACCACCAAAAAGGTCGAGACTACCCATTTAGCCGGAAAATTCGTGGCATTTGTTTTTAGGGAGCGTAAGGAGGCCTTTTGGTGGATTTTAAGCCTCAAAGAAGTACCATTAATGCAGAGGCTTACTACAATACCCTAAAAAAAACTCGATAGAACCATTCAGAACCGCAGAAGGGGAATGCAGCCCCCTGCATGACTACGCCAGGCCCCACACCGCGCGAGTTTCAAAAGAGCTGCTCACATCGTTTTTAACACCTTTTCACTAAACTAAAGGAGTTTTTGGGTGGGAAATGTTTTTACAACAATCGGGAGGTCGAGGAAGTGGCTGATAGAGCTGGTGGAGAAGGTCTACGACACTGGCATACAAAAGCTGGTTCCCCGATTACAGAAATAATATTTGGATAATTTATATAGCGTCGTTTTTGTGAAAAATCACCTCAAGGGCGCTGTAATAAAATATCTCGATCTCGACGGCAATTGCGTCAAAAAATAGTTTAATATATTTGTAAAGTATCCTGTAAATTTCAAATAAATACAAGCATTTTTCGATCCTATATAAATGTTGTAATCTTACTTCCTGGATGACCCTCGTAATAACCTACCTGTAAAACTTATGTATTAATTAATGATTAACTTTAATTATTTGAACCTTTTATAGTCAGTATAATCACAAACGCGTTATTTAATTACATAATTAAAGACGTATGTATTTATCTTTTTGCAACTTCCGTGTTAGAGCCGTAAGCATTTTCTTTATTTTTTTCTATTTTTTTATGTGAATACCACACAAATACCAACTTTACGGAGCCAGTAGGACTGTGGCATCCCTAATTGGGGTACGTTGTGAGGCTGAAGGGATTTGTAGAGGGAAGGACACGGAAAGATAAAGGTTGGGAAGTATTTGTCACAATTAAAGCCATTTCAAGCATTGTTTTGATTCTGAATGGTAGTCTTTCACCAGGGTGATACTGAGGGTATCTACCACTCTGGAACGTGCCGCAAACATACTGTATATTATTTCATATTAATTAATTGTGAAATAACACTTTTTTTCATTATTTGCGCACGCCAGGATTTGAACCTGCGACCTCGGGTTTCGTAATCGAGCTTCTATTACCAAAGAATTATATTTAGGCAATAAATCCTACGTTGAACATATAAAAACTTAACTTTGTCAGGTAGTTATTTATATTGCTATCAAACATCAATCCATTCAAAGGTCACGCATGAATGATTACGAAATCTAGTAATATCTACCCAATGAAATTCGTTGACAAATTGCAAAGACCTTGAGTAAAACTGTTTTACTATTACATTGATGATTGTGAGTCACTTTGGAAATTCATTATCCAGGTCTAGTTTCATCACAGAGTTGATTCATCGCTAATGGTGACAGTCTTCGGGGGTGACAAGATTCTAGATTAGTCAGAAGATTTCAACATCTGATAAATTCCAATACATCGACTTACATAAATTATATAATGCAGAGAGACATTGTGGGTAAGATTGTCTTTACTCCATATGGCCATGGTATAATCTGTATTGTCTTTGGTGTTATGAAAGAAGCCAAATTAAAAACCTTTACAATTAACTTTTTTAAATGTTTGGACATATGCTGGAAAATGGATCATACAGAAAAAAAACATCTATATTGTATTGTAGAAATTTCGAACAGTGCCGGAGAATATTTCTCCCTATTCCTGTGTCAACTGTGGTAAGAGGTGCATTAACGAGGAGATAATCTTTTCTACGTCTCGTGAGTATGTTTTTTATTTGTTTTTGTTTATAGTGAATACCGCACAAGAGTTCCAACTGCTCCCAATCTTCTAGAGCCAGTGAGACTATGGTATCCCCGATTGGGGTACGTTGTGAGACTAAATGTATTGGGGAGGAGAAGGAAATGGGAAGAGCAAGGTTAAGAATTATCTGGCTACTCAGGTCTAGTCACCAAACACGGCTAAAGCCATTTCAAGCAACGTTTCGATTCTGAATGGTGGTCTTTCACCAGGGCGATACGAGTATCTACTACTCTGGAACGTACCGCAAATATACTTTTAATTATTTTATATGAATTAAATGTTTTGTGACACATATTAATTAAATAAAAGTTATTTGCACACACTGGGCTTGAATCCGCGACCTTAGGATTCGTAGTCGGGCGTCTAACCACTCAACCACGGAGACCGTCATTATATACAAGTACTTGAAGTGAAATTTTGTAGACTAAGTTTTGTGTGCCTACAGAAATATTTTATTTAAGCCAAGGTTAGGGAAAGAATAAGATGGAATTTGGACAGAGACGAAGGGGGTCCGTATTGGGGGTCCAACGGTTAAGGTTGGAAATGGAAGGATTCGGGTTTGAATCTAATTTGGAGTAATTTTTAATGGCTAAATCTATTATGTGTTTTCGTTGTGGAGGAATTTTAGAGCTCGTTTTAATGATGCTATTCTTGATGAAGCAGGGACTTTTGGTGAATCATCGAAGCAATGCATTCTGAAATGATTCGAGTCTTTTTTTATTTGATGTAGCCTGTACGGGTGAAGCGTATGTACGTTTTGGTCGGATTGTCGATGTGTAAATGAGTAGTTTATTTTTGAGATTCAGTTTACTGTTGTAACTGATAATGGGGTATAGTGCGTTTGCTGTCCGTCTCGCTTTCGTAAGTGTCTCGTAATAAACTCTGGAATCTTATCAAGTAGAAAACCATCGTAAGATTCTATAGGTTTTAAAGACTAGGTCAATGGTCATACAGAAAGAATGCCAGACACAAACAATCGTGAAGTGGAAAGCGACACAAAGGCAGGCCAAGGAAAAGATGGACTGAATGAGTGGAGGGAGATTGAAGCAGAATAGGAAGGTCTGAGGACTGGAGACGAGTACAATATATTTGGAGGAAACCAATTCCCACCTTGTGTTGTAGTGTCGTGATGGTGATTGCCTTTGGCCTTGCCTTAATATTCATAATCTCACCTGCCTGTGCTTTATAAACACTACGCCGAACTAAGAAGTTCACGAATAGTTGATTAGGTGCCAACATTCCTAATACATGTTCTACTTTATTCTACATTCCTGGTGTTGTAACACAAACTAAGCATACTAAATATTGTGCCCTTCAACAGATTTTAATTATTTCGTAGAAAGTAATTACTTTATGGTTTGACATATTTAATGAAATGAAAAAGTAACTTTGTATAAGACCACATATTTTAATTTTTTTTTGACCTACCGGTTTTGCTTAGCCTAAGCATCATCAGGGTACAAAATTAAGCTAATCAAAAAACACTAAGTGTGCATTTATATTTACGTACAGAGGAAGAACGCAATATAAAATAAAATAAGAGAACAGTAAGTTTAATTTTAATTAAAATAATTAAAATTAATCCTTTTGTTTTCTCACTGTTCTCTTATTTTATTTTATATTATGTTCTTCCTCTGCATGCATATATTTAACCACACACTTTGTATTTTGTATTTAGTTTAATTTTGTACCCTGATGATGCTTAGGCTAAGCAAAACCGGTCAGTCGAAAACTTAAAATAAAATCTGTGGTCTTATACAAAGTTATTTTTTCATTTCATTAGAGTTTTATTTATTTCCTTCTTATTTTTGGCTCATTGTTTCGTGAAAGACAATTGAAAATATTGCATTCCTAGAACCGGCGTTATTCAAGAAGGCTTTGAATTGAACAAGAATTTGACGTTAGGAATATTATATTATACGATCGTGGCTGCGTGCTATTGTGAGAAATCTAAAAAGCGTAATGATTTTGTTCTATTTTTTGCTCCTTCAGAAACATGTTATATGATTAATGGTTTGATAATTTCAACATGTCAGGTTCGGATGGCAAAAAAACCTCATCTGTCCATTGAAATTTGTATTGGAAAAGGCAGGAATGTTATACGAGAAACATGAATTTCATTCCGCAGAATTGTGATTTCCGGATTACACTTTGAATAATTCATTGTCTTCCTCGTGTAACTGATTTTATCGTGCATAAAGATCATAACTTTCATTTCTTATTTTTAATTGTGTTCGACTTTTGCCCTTCAAGAGTTTTTTTAGCTCTTGGTCATATTTTATACCGTTAAAATAAAATCTAGTTATGTCTTGTTTATCCATCTTTGATCAGATCACCTAATAGACTCATAAAGAACGCAATCATCACAAACAAATCAAATAAAACATTTATGTTCATATGTAAATGGTCCCCTAAAGTTTGAAACGTTATAATTTTTTTATTAAAACCGCTAAAATTATTTTCCATCCAGATGAAGATTTGAGTGAGGTCAAAAGTTTATAACGTCATCTTCGCTTTCTATTTCAACGTAGAAACGGTTTGAATGGTGGTTGGATCATTCATTTTTCACCGTAAAGTTCAAAGAATAATTGTTGCAAAAGTTATTGTGTAGTGGAATATGAAAATACGAGCATATTTATTTAAAACCTCCATGGGTTGATATTGAACGGTATTCACGATAAATAATACATGCGCTCAAGGGCGATTTTGAATGTAAGAAATGAGGTATTAATTATTTCTGTGGATTTAAAATTATGTAGGTCGGGCCTTGAATGAGCGCATATTGTGACGTTATGTCAGATCTGCTTGCCCCAATAAGATGTTTTACTAAGGTATGTAGATACAATAGTAAATACATACATATGTGGATAAACACTCACTGACGAAGCTAGTAGTACTTGGCTAATTTATATAGCGTTGTTTTGTCAGATATTAACAGGATTCTACCACTTAGAGATAAATACAGCCGTTGGGAGTGGAAAACTTCAAGAGCTATAATAAAGAGGATCAGATACCTAGGGAATCATGTTGTGGAACCAGGTATCTTCACTAAACACCCAATGAAAACCTAGAATAGGAGAACTTCATTGAAGCGACTAGGCAATCAATGAGTTTTTTAGATTCTCAAACATGAAAAATAGTACAATGGGTCTATGGCTTAAAAATCAGCACTCAATAATGAGGCTAAACGTTATTTTGTAGTATTCTAATACAAGCAATACTACAAATGATTTATCTGCAAATTTTCAATAGGTAGTTAAAATAATATTTGAGGTTTCCAGTGAATACAATTTTTAAACTGTAATCCTTTAAATTCTATGAAAAACATACTAAAATGTCAGTAAACGGTACAGTTCGAAAACAAGCAAATGCATTTTTAAAAGTTTTTCCTAAAATTTGAGTGTGGATTTCATATAGAATTAAAATAATTACTGTTTAAGAATTGTATTCCCTGGAAACCTTAGACATAATTAACAAATAAATAATTTGTAGTTATTGCACTAGAAAGTTAAAAAGTGTGAATTTTTGGGTGCCTTTAAGTACTTAAAGAAGCTATGCAAACCGTCTTCGAAACAACATTAAAAAAAATAAGTTTTATTATTTTTAAGAATATTTTTAAAAACTATTTTTTTTTTAAATTAAATTATGAAATAAATTTAAACAATAAAAATATTATGTAGCAGAACTTAAAAAAGAAGAAGTTTTAATTTTCTTAATGATTACATTTATTATTAAAAATAAAAAACTTCAATAATGTATTTTTATGTATCTCTAATAAGGTATGTAGGTACATATTACGTTATGACTTCCGAAACTTACATAATTATTTCAACTGCGTGCACATTGACAAACAACATAATGAGTATGATGCAATACAACAACATACGACGTTTCCTGCTGTCTTCAATAGGAACACGGATCAAATAAAGTTGAATGGACTCACACGACCATAATATTATTTCTTGCAACAATAAATACTTGACGTGCTTTCATAATTACACATCAAATACATGGTTATTATAACTATAATTGCAGATGTATTTTCGTCAGAATTAACTTCTGTTACGTACTTATACTCGTATATGCATATCGTCGCCGGAAACTTTAAGGGACTAAAGCACCGTTTTGGAAAGTTTACACCAGAGCACTTTAAAGTTTTTGTTTTACAATAAAACTCAAAAGTCTTCAGTACCTGGTTAGATTTTGAAAAAAAAACTCAGGTAACTCAATAATAATAATAAAGTTTTATTCCAGAAGGTATGCAGGAGTAATGCACTGCAATACCTTCCATAATTGATATTAATACATAGTAATAATGATATGAAAATAAAAGTTGTAATACACGCAATAATAATATTAAATAAAAATGAACAAAAAAATAATAATTGAAATAATACACGTAAAAAATATTGATGAAGGATATTAGGCCTCATTTCTGCAAAACGCCATCAAGAGGGAGTCCATCCTGACACCGTTAAGATTGATGGGGCCAATAATTTACTCCAATATTCAATTCTCTTACTGAATTACCTGAAGCGACAAAAAGCTTCAAAAAAATCCCAAAGCCTTCTCCCAAATGGTAAATATATTTGAGATGGCTGATGGGCCACAAAAGTCTTCAGAATCAAATTCGATGCAGAAAAAAGATTTGATCAAACTGCATATTTGACTCATTTTTGACCAAAGTGTTTCATTGCTTCCCGTCAAACTCGACCTAATCCGACTCTAGACATTCCCGACTTCATTCATCTACTTGCTCATCGTGTGATATTCTTTTTTTAACACTTTTTATTCTTCACTAAGCTTCCATCGCCTCGACATTCTCTCCAGATCTGAACTATTAGCATTGATTAGTGTTGAATAGCAAATTACTCTTTAATGATCTTGGTGGGTTATCATATGCATCTCATTCAACGACTCGATCATGACATGCATTCGCAAGTGTATTCACACGAAATATATGGGGTCTCTCGACGACAACAATGGTGCATTATAAAAATACATTTTTCATATTTAAGTATCGTGGGTTATGGAAATGTAGACTTACATGCATTTGCTAGTTACCCAATGCACAACATACAGGGCCAGATTTAGCAATACGCTTAGCATATTAATGTTAAGGGGCTCATATTCTAATAGGATTTATGTTATAATAATAATTAGTCAACTTTTTATGGCGCACTTAACACTGGGTGATTAAATTAATGTTTGACCTAAGGCCTGGGAATGACGGTTTTTTCCATTTTTCTTAACATCTACTTTATATATTGTAAGAAATAAATCTATGTGATTATTAAAAGGAGAGCTTGATCATGTATTTTTTGGTGAGATTCTAGTCATTTGAATAGTCACTTTTACTAAAAAGTTTCTAAAATGAACACTTTTACAATTACGGTTTTATCTGAGAATTTTTAAACTCTTTTTTCTGGATTTCATTTTCTTCATATCGAACATATAAAAAATTCTTAATATTTAACAGCTTAAGCCAGTTAAAACTCTATAGACAATGATGGAAATAATGTTTCCTGACAGAAAAATCTACGAAACCAAAAAAAATATTTTTTTTTTGAACAGCTTAAGCCAGTTAAAACTCCATGGACCATGATAGAAATGATGTTTTCTAACAGAAAAATCTATGCAGAGCTCTCTGTTCGAGAGCTTATTTTAGCATATTTGAACAGATTTTCTGCGTTATGGTTAAAAAAATCAAAATATATATAATTAATTTAATAACTTCCGTGTTCGAATGGTTAAGACGCTCGACTACGAATCCAGATGTCATGGCTTCAAATCCTGGCGCGCACAAATAAATTTGGTTTTACTAAAATGTGTTATTTCACACTTTATTCATATAAAATAAAAATTATACTTGCAGCACGTTTCAGAGTGATAGATGCTCATACTCGTAGTATCACCCTGGTGAAAGACCTCCATTTAGAATGAAAACATTGCTTTAAATGTCTTAAGCTGTGTTTGTTGACCAAATCTGAATAGCCATATACTTCTTAACCCTCACCTTTCCCATCTCCTTCCCTCCCACTACTTTTAACCTCGCAACATACCCCGATTGGGGATGCTATATTCATACTGGTTCCAGGCGGTTAAGAGCAGTCGGGACTCTTGTGCGGTATTTAGCATAAAAAAAATATGTTCCCATCTCATATGCAAATCCACCTCTGCTGACATGACACACATGAAGCTTCCACACTCCGCCCGAGACCGCATTGCCAGCAATGTTACCTCGAGCAAATACTTCGCTACAGGTAAATTATCGTTATTGCCGACTACACATGTGAATAGATTTTACGGCCCGACGCGGATGCCGGAGAGTGCTCGCCGTGAAATGAAGTAACCATTTCTTGTGAAAGCTCTCCAATTTCCAACAGAGCGCTTCGAAGATGGCAGAAGCTCCTATTGCCAAACTACTAACGTTAACACGTGAAGAAATAATAGTATTTACTGTGAAATGTTGGAAGGTATTATAGCTCTACTAATTAATTGTGTACCTGTTACCTTTAAGCCTGTTTTAACGATCTAATTGGCTTATAACAAACTTGTTGGGCATTACGT
Organism: Drusus annulatus; assembly: GCA_022651775.1. NCBI lineage: Eukaryota > Metazoa > Arthropoda > Insecta > Trichoptera > Limnephilidae > Drusus > Drusus annulatus. The sequence goes on from JAGWCC010000730.1 coordinate 93,688, forward strand.
ATTATATAAGGTTGTGTGTTTCAAACTTTGAATTATAAGCGCAATTTGGTTTTTTGACCAGTCTCCGTCGAACACCGATTGTCGGCCCGTTTCAGTTTTTGAACAAATTATGATCAGCTGAAAAGCATAAAGGTCGTGTTGTTATACTTTTCATATAATCACAGTTTGTTCAAAAGCTGAAACGGACCGACTTTCGGGGTTTAAGTGGGAACATATTATATATTTATTTTGATTTTTTCATGAAGCATGTACTTTTTGTTTTATTTTTTAATGTATCATGTACTATCATATAATACTTGACCTTTCAACATCAATACATTGGTCTAATTTGTTATAAAAGCCCACTAGGGCGTTAATAATAATAAATAAATAAATAAACATTAAAATGAAAAAAAAAACAAAAAAGGCACTAGTCGAAAACACACAAACTTAAAGATAAGGAAAAACACGAAGAGAAGGAAAATACTCATTTGACCGGTTAGTAGCTGAGTGGATAAACGCGTCGGATTCCCACCCGGGTATCGTGAGTTCAATTTCTCTGCTGGCTAAGTCCTCCATCATTGCACAAGCAACATCTTCCGCTTCTTATGATGGCAGTAGGAGTTTTTCAAATATTGTCAGGTTATTCGTAACCCGGATATGTTTATATAAAATAAAAAATTTGAAGACGGGTATGGCAATATTGCATTAAAACTTGTCACCCGATCATAAATGTTAAGCAATATTTATACAATTCATCAAAACGCAGTTTAAATTGTTATTATTTGTGTTTTTGTTTCCATACTGTATTTTATTTGGCCAAAAATAAACAAAAACTTTTTACAGATTACAAAATGCATGGAAAACGTAATTAACAAATCAAAACTAAAAATTTAGGCCGATCAGTAGCTGAGTGGACAAATGCGTCAGGTTCCCACCCAGGTGTCGTGGATTCAATTCCTTTGCTGGCTAAGTCCTCCACCATCGCACAAGCAACATTTTCCGCTTATAATTATGGAAGTTAATCAAATATTGTCGGGTTATTCGTAACCCGAGAAAGTTTGTCTTTCTTTTAAAAATATTTTTAACCAAATCACTCCAAGCCAATAGTAAATTTCTGTTAAATCAAGACTGTATAATATTATCTAGTAACATGTAATGACGCAAAATACTCTTCTAGACCACAGTATTTTATGGTCACCCTATTCTTACCACACATTAATATGTAGTTGTTCACTTTGTATTGTACCTAGTCTTGAAGTAACAATATATGGAGAGAGAGCTATTTCTTTTTACCCAACCTATACAAATTTGGGATAAATCACTTTCTCCGGGTTTTTACGTCGTACACCATGAGAAAGAAAGAGACAGCAAAATCTCCCAAATTATCACACCGCTTTAAAGTGTTGTTAGAATGTTCTTCGTGTCCCGCGTCTCCGTTGACTCCGCCCACACGTTTCGATACGCGAAATAAATTAACATAACTCAACGGTGTATTAGGTTGCATGCTAAATTTTTGCTTTTAACAATACCGTGAAAAAGTGGTTGTACGAATAAACAAAAACATTATGTCGACATGTGCTATGAATATCGGCTAGTCCTAGCCACGCCCAGGTCTAACCGAGTCCGGAAAGCCTCATAAAAACTGACTACAGCAGCGCTCTCTCTTGTATATTATTGCCCTGAGTATCTAGTACATAGCACAAGTGTTAATTTTGCGGTGACAACATAATTCTACCGTAAAATGGGACACTGTCATAAAATCATAATTATGTCAATTCGGTATTTGCATGCGTTTTCCAACACAGTAATAATTTTGGATCTTACCTTGGTGAATATTTTTTTCATTAAAGACGTGCAATTTTTGTTATCGTAGATAATCTGATATCTCTCACCTGAAAAAAAGAAAATGCACAATATTAATATACAGACAATACGTAGGTTTATATTTATGTGTAACTTAGATTAGATACACTTAACATAAAATTATCATTGTATAACGCCTATTTAGGCGTATTATAATATATATTTACATGGCCGGCAACGGAGCGCACCTAACAGCCTAGCAGAGGAAGGTATTTCCCGCAGGAAAGATGTTTTAGCGGGAAAGGATGAATTTGACAGCTGACATTTCAGTTAACCTTTCGTGACGGAAAACACCTCTTGTTTTGTGATTACTTACGTCAGCGTGTTTAAATTCGTAAATAAAGGTGATCTACCTAACCTTAAAGACTATTATTTGACAATCACCTACTACTTTTATTCATTATAGTTCCTTATTTCTACAATTGATTGCTTTTGGTATTTGTTAGATTAATTCAAAAATATATATCTTTATTTAGGTGAAAAAACACGGGATGTAACTTGAGTTGTCAAAAATAATTTTAGTTGCTTTAATCCATCAATTTCAAATATAGAATAATGTCTGCTGAAATACATTATAGGTAGATACTTTATTAAGCAGGTACTTTATTAGGTAGGTAGGGATTTGAAATGATTACCTTTTTTATATGAATACCGCACAAGAGTCTCAACTGCTCCCAACCGTCTAGAGCCAGTGAGACTATGACATCCCCAAATAGGGTATTTTGTGAGGCTGAAGGTGGTGGGAAGGGGACGGAGATTGGGAAGAAGAAGGTTGGGAAGTACCTGGCTATTCAGATCTGGTCACCAAACACTGCTAAAGCCATTTCAAGCAATGTTTCGATTCTGAATGGTGGTCTTTCACAAGGGCGATACTTTTCAAATTTGATCATTTCAACTTACATCATTTCCAAATTTGAAAGGTTCACACTCGTTCAATCGTGCGTACTCGCAAAGGAAATTATTTATGGTTGATATTTAATCAAATATGCAATACAATAGATTCTTATTGCAAAGTGAAAAAAATTCATTGCGGGATCTGTATGCAGTAATTTTTTTTTACAATTTATATTTTTACAATTTACACTAACTACAAAAACACAACATCACTGGTACATACATCAATATGTATATAAATTACAGAGAGAAATCACAGCATTAATGGTTTAATTATTCATTAAAATAACAGTTTTTTACCATCTTTCTTCGAGACATTTCATATCGGCTTGCACATTTAACCTCATTAGGCAATTGCTTGTATTTTATATAGGATATGCATTATTAATAATTAATTGGCATTAACGCAATGTTTAGTTGTAATTTATTTGTCAATGTTCTTTACGAGAGTTGTAGATTCATTTTTAAACGGTCTATTAAAGTTAACAATCAACATTCATTTTAACGCGTATTTATTTGCGCTACGCGGAAACCGAACCCTCGTCATACCTAATGATAATGATAACACTACATTTCTGTATCGTAATTGAGTAATATTTCACCACAGGTGCACTTTACTCTGATGGCGTAAGAGTAGAAGCGGGTAAATCATGGATAAGAAGTACCTGGTAATTCAGATCTGGTCACTTAACATATCCAAAGTAACGTTTCGATTATAAGCAGTATTTTTATAGTTAATATCGCATAAGAGTCCCAACTGCTCCTAACCGTCTAGAGCCAGTGAGACTATGGCATCACCAAATAGGGTATGTTGTTAGGCTGAAGGTAGTGGGAAGGGGAAGGAGATTGAGAAGAGGAAGGTTGGGAAGTACCTGGCTATTTAGATCTGGTCACCAAACACAACTACAGCCATTTCAGGGCGATACTTAGAGTATTTACCACCCTGGAACGTGCCGCAAATATACTATATATTATTTTACATGAAATAAATGTGTTATGACACATATTCATTAAGTAAAATTTATTTGCGCACGCCAAGCTTGAACCCGTAACCTCTGGATTCGTAGTCGAGCGTCTTACCACTCGACTACGGAGGTTTTCAAAGTAATCTCACTAGTCGATACTGAAAGAATATTTCGCTCAAAATTTTAGAGCAAAGGTCAAATTCACTAAATTTATTTATTTAATTTTAAAATATGGAAAAAAACGAATAAATTAAATAAATATTTATTTGCTCATGCCCAGTGTGTAGCCCGCGATCTCGGGGCCAGAGCCAAGGAGTTTACCACTCTGTCACAGAGGTCGACGTTAAGATCGCTGAAAAGTTTTAGAGAGCGGACAGATTGGTATATCGTTCTAAAGTACAACTTACATCATACAAAAAACCTTGGAGTTTTTTCACAAACAGAATTGAGTATCCTCTCTACTTAAGAATACAACAAGAGTCTGTAAAAATATTGACAAGATATACTATTTCAAATAAACAATAATGCCTTGCAAAATTGCAAATACCTTTGAAGCGTTTACAAACAATATATTGTGTAATGAAATAGTATGTTTTAGTTACGCAAGATTTTTTTATAGAACACCGAAAAAGATTTACAATGAACCTACGGAAGATATATAATAAAAATTTCGGCCTCTACCAAATAAACTACCTTATGCCCACATAATACCAACGTGGTGATTAAGAAATAATTATTTGGCAGTGAATTTAATAGCGTGGGAAGCAACAGGTTAATGACAATCATATAATAAGATATTAATTCGGTCTCCTTTATCTTTTATGTAATTTAGAATAATTACATGATTGTGTGCTTGATTAAACTTAGGTAAGTACCTACTTCTCTGAGCCATGTTTAATTGGTTTCAAATTGAGTTTCGGAAACGAGTATTGGATGATGTCGTGGCTGGAAAGGCAAAAGAGCTTAACCGACACTTTGGTTAAAAATGAGTTAAATATGCAGTTTTGATCAGTTTTTTTTCCTTACTCTCGTTTGATTCTGAAGACTTTTGTGACCCTTCAGCCATCTAAAATATATATTTACCATTTGGGAGAAGGTTTGACTCTAGCAACACAAGTTTGGAACCTTTAAAACTTTTTGTCGCTTCAGGTAAATCAATAAGCACCTTTTTTTCAAAATCCAACCAGGTACTGAAGACTTATGAATTTTATTGTAAAACAAAATAAACTTTTAAGTGCTCTGGTTGTTAACTTCCCAAAATAACTTTTCAGCCCTTTTGCCTTTCTGACGACGATATTACAATCTATGTGATATAAAGAAGAAATGTCGACCTCCGTTGCATACTTAGAGGAATAATGTACAAGAGATAACGCTCTAGATCGATCTGTAGTCAGTTTTTACTAACTCGGTTGGACCTGGGCGTGGCTTAGACTAGGGTTACGGTATTTATACATCCATTCATAGCACATGTCGACACAATGTTTTCGGTTATTCGTATTACCGCTTTTTCACAGTATTCTTATAAAAATAAATATACCACATAACATAAAGTTCAGTTTAGTTGCATATCAAAGCGTGTGGGCGGAGTCCCAGGAGACGCACGAGTCAAAGAACATGGTTACAATACTTTGAAGTGGTGTGAAATTTTGCTGTCTCTTTCTCTCTCACGGTATACGACGTAAAAACCCGGAGAAAGTAATTTATCGCAAATTTGTTTAGGTTGGGTATGACAAATTAGCTCTCTCTCCATAGATATTCTCACTCCGAGGTTGCAGAGCTGTTAAGTCCTCGGCAACGAATCCAGGGGTCGCGGTTTTGAGGCCCGGTGTGCGCAAATATATTTTTCTAAATTAATAAGTATTATTTCTCACATTCTTTAAGTGAAATAGTATTTGATATACTAGAAGAATCGCCCTGGTGAAAAAGCACCATTCAGAATTGAAACGTTGCTTAAAATGGCAATAGCTGTATTCAGTGGTCAGATCTGAATAGCCAGGTACTTCCCAACCTTCTTCTTCTCCATCTCCTTTCCCTCATCGCAACCATCAGCCTTAACATACCCCAACTAGGGATGCCATAGTCCCACTGGCTTCAGACAGTTGAGAGCAGTTGGGACTCTTGTGCAGTATTCACATTAATTTTAAAAATCTGTTTTTTTGTTAGATGCAGTAAAACCTTTCAAATGGAGAGCTCTGGCGTCATAAAATTTGCAAAGCTGTTATATTTTCAAGTTCTAGGCCAACAAAGTCGTTGCACGGAAACAAGTAGAGAAATAAAAACGAGGTTCGAGCACATCGCACTCCAACTTTTGTACTCCTGAAAAGTCAAAATAGGACTTTTTTAACGCAATTTCTTCGTCGTTTGATTTCTTCTAAACTACTATAGTGCGTTGTTATTCTGAGATTTCAAATTATTGTAGTACACATAAAAAAAACTTTATTTATGTTTACGTTGTCAACCGTGAAAAATATTACGGGATGCAACCTAACTTGCTAAGAAAAAATATTAATTGCTTTAATCCACCCATTTCAAAAATAGAATAATATCTGCCAAAATACATAATGGGCAGGTACTTGATTAGGTAGGCAAGGATTTTAAAAGATTATTTTATGAATTTGACAATTTCAATTAACGTCAGTTCCAAATGTGAAAAGTTCACACTCGTACGGTCGTACGTACTTACAAAGGAAATCATTTATAGTTTATTTAATTTAAAATAAAAAATTTTAAAAATCCAAAGTTCATTAACCCATTTTGATTTTTTTTGCATGTGACGCTTTATAAGCTGAATTCCGATATTCGATGTGGCAATTACTAGCCCAGACAATAGGACGCTAGACTGGCAAATGAGTACCATTTGATTATTTAAAAATAAATAACATTTGTTAATCCTACTCACCAGGATATCAACTACCTTAAAAATGAATTTCGCAATAATATTTGCCTTCATTGAGAAACTCCTTTGCTAACAACCGAAATCGTAATATCATCGTAATATAATCGCAAAACCATAAGGTTGGATGGGTAGGCATTATTTGAAGGACATCTACCTTGATTATAGCGTAGGTATTTTTTTTGATTATATGCTTTTAAAATCAGTAGAAGCAACCTTTCAATCAACGCCTTTATGCGTGAGGTTGATTTTGGTTATAGCCTCTATAAGGTGATCAGACAGTGGTAATTTAGGATGACAAAAACGTTAAGCAATGTGGTTACGAAATGAGTATATACATATGTTGAACACAGTGATGTATTATAGATTTAACTGCAAGATTATTGATAGGAATTCATCAAGGATGACAGCCTTAAAAAAATACTTATTTCGTTAATTATATTGAGATGCTGCAACTGATATACAGGATATCTCTTACGTGCTACTAAATAATGAATTAAGTTAAGGGTCAGTACCCAAAAATTCACACTTTTTGACTTTCTAATACAAACAAAACTACAAATTATTTATCTGTTAATTCTATACGGGTAGTTAAAAAATGTTTAAGGTTTCCAGTGAATACAATTCTTAAGCGGTAACCTTATAATTTTTTTATGAAATTCGTACTAGAAGTTAGAAAATGTTCAAAAATCCTTCGCTGGTTTTCAAACTGCACCTTTTACTGAAATTTTCGTATGTTTTTCATTGAAATCAAAGGATCACAATTAAAAAGTTGTATTCACTGGAAACCTCAGACATTGTTCTAGCTACTCATAGAAAATTGACCGATAAATTATTTGTAGAATTGCTTGTATTTGAAAGCTACAAAGTGACGTTTAGCCCCATTTTTTAGGCTTAATAACAGCACATTTTTTTTTTTTTTGATAATTTATTAATTTTCAACTATTTTTATCTCATTTTTCATTCAAATTCGTCCGAGTTAGGCTATATAGTGATAAAGATCACCAGTATCGCTGCGGAAGCACGATGTCAGAGGCGGGGTCTTCGGTAAGTACTACAACAAAAAACGAATAGAAGTGTCTAACCTATAAAATAATACTTAGATACTTGTGAATGTAGATAGAATGTTTAAATATTTTTTAATTAATGTTCCTGGGCTAACCTAACCGAACACTTCCAAGAAATTGGTGAAAACGCAAAGAATCGATATGAATTAGTGTCATAAAACAAAGAAGAGTAATTTTTACACACGAAATTTGCAAATATCTAGTTCATCTGCTCACGCCTAAATGCGGTAAAAATAATTATTAACGATTCTTGAATATGATTATACATCAAATTTTGAATTTTTAACACAGTCATTAAGTTTTCAATGTATTTCTATAACTTTCAATACCATATTTATTACCGTAAATTGAAGCTTTTTAAACTGTTAAATGATATGTGACGAATCGAAATTAACCGTAACTCTATGAGTTCTGACTCACTGTAAACCATTGTGATTTTGGCGCAAACATAACAATTAAGAACCATAAATAAGAAACTTTTGATTATTGTAAAATCCCCTTTTTTAATTTACAGTGAATACCGCAAAAGAGTCCTGACTGCTCCCAACCGTCTAGAGCCAGTGAGACTGTGGCATTCTTATTGTAGTATTTTGTGAGGCTGAAGGTAGTTGGGAGGAAAAATAGGTGAGAGAAAGGTTGGGAAGTACCTGGTTATTCAGATCTGGTCATCAAACAGGGCTAAAGCCAATTTAAGTAAAATTTTGATTCTGAATTATGGTCTTCACTGCCTCACAACCTCACAACCTGACCCGATTGGGGATGTCATAGTCCCACTGGCTCTAGACGGTTGGGAGCAGTTGGGACTATGAATAATAATAACAATCCCAGGAATCGCTGATACAAGTCTGTCGGATACGTCCTGTTACATTTCGTAAGTAATATCTATTTACCCTTATCTTGGCAAGGTACAAAATATATTATGAGGTTGAAGAAAAATTTATAAGCAACATCATTTTTTAAAACTGACCATAGGTATGAGCAATTGACAGGACGATAAAAAAAAAGATTTTCTAAAGTGTTGTCATTACTAAAAATGTTAAAATATTTGTTAAAAAAAAATAGCTAATAAATAACTAACTAACCATCATGCCGCTTCTCCGCAGGGTAGGCAGAGAGGACTCTGTCTTGGCACACACTCCTTGTTTCGTTTACATTCATACATCGTCTCATACAAACTCTTCTGTTATTCTGACTTTTCACGTGGCCCGATTCAAATATTTGATTTACTTGATCGTGCCATGTCTTCCTCGGGCGTCTCCGACTTCTTCTTCCATTCACTTTCGCAACACATTATTTTTTCACACTCCTTTCTTCGTTCATTCGCTCTACATGCCCAAACCATCTAAGTGTCCCTTTATTGATCCTATTCATTACGCTCACAACAGTCTTGCATTCTTTCCCGATATCCACATTTTTAACACGGTTATACATGGTTTTACTGCACATACGTCTCAGGGATCTCATTTCCACAGCGTTCAGTCTACTTTCATCCTTCCTCTGCCGGTTCCATGCCTCACTGTCGTACATCTGGGTTGGTATAAGCACTCCATTGTGGACTGCTAGCTTCGCTTCTTTGGACAATTTCTTATTAGCGCCAGCAATAGCAAAGTTGGTGTAACATATATGTAACACTGCCAAGGTAAGGGGTGATATGTCCAAAATAAATATTGCATGCATTTGGTTAGTCGTTTCACCAATCTGTTACAAACGAGCGTATAAAACAACGTTTTCGCTGAGCGAACGAGCTGAAGATGAGTCTGTTATTCGCCTGACCTAGAAATGGATGGAAATGGCTTTCTTCTTTACGCTGGTAGGTTTCTGCCGTTTGTTTCATATCGCGGTGAATAAAATACTTTGTAATTAAAACAATTTCTACTGCCATCGGTTTTAATCCATTTTTTAAATAAGACGCAGCTAAAATCAATTGCTTGAAAATAACACTTTCATACCGACTACGGTTTTGACGTTTTGCTAAGTAAATCACCTGTGGTAACTAGAATTATGTTAATTAGTTAGTAATGTTTATAATTAACGTTTTATATTTTATTTATTCACAGAAAATACTGTAGAAGCATAGCCCTGACTGCACAGAGACGTTTGTAAATACAAACCAAATACATTTAACATATAATGAAAATGAAATAATAACTTTGTATAAGATTACAGATTTTATTTTATTTTTTATGACCGACTGGTTTCGCCTAGCCTAAGCATCCATCATTAGGGTACAAAATTTCACTAAAATAGTAGAAATAAAAATTTAAGTAAAATCTTTGGTCTTATTACAAAGTTATTATTTCATTTTCATTACAGTTTATTTTGTTGCCTGTTCAGCTTTCAATCAATTCAAATCAACCATTCAAAGTGACAACGTAAATATTTTCAGCTCTTAATGTGTTTTCCATCACGAGCGATGATCCTTTGAAATTTCTATTGAATATAACAACTTAATATGTTCATCCAATTAAAATAATAACTTTTTTTAATAGTAAATACCGCACAAGAGTACAAACTGCTCCAACCGTCTGTAGCCAGTAGGACTATGGCATCCACAATTGGGATATGTTGTGAGATTGAAAGAAGTGGAAAGAGGAAGAAAATGGGAAAGAGGAAGGTTAAAAAGTACCTGGCAGTTTAGATCTGGTCATCAAACATGACTAAAGCCATTTTAAGCAACGTTTCTATTATAATTGTTGGTCTTTCACCTGGGTGATTCTTAAAGTATCTACCACTCAGGAACGTGCCGCAAAAGATGTATTGTTTTATATCTATTACATGTGAAATAACCCATGTACACGAGATGCGTCAGAAAAAAAATTGCTTGAGAAAGAACAAAAATTAATTAAATTCTTATTTTTCCTTATCTAAAAAGAAAAACAAACATTCTCGGGTACCTGATAATATTAAAAAAAAACTCCTATTGCCATCACTATAAGATGAAAATGTTGCTTGTTCAATGTGTAGGACTTAGCTATATGGGTTCTTGATATTTTATGAAGTGCTATCAAAATATAAGAGCACTTTTTTATGAACTAGAGTTCTTAACAAAACGCAATTTAAAAAAAGAAACATAACGTATTTATTGCTAATTAATAGGAACTCGGGAAAAAACCCTTATTAAATAATAAATACAACGAAGAATACAAATTTGCAATGATTCGTTACAGTTACACAACAATGTACCGAAGAATAAATTAAACTTGCGTTCGGATTTGGATCAAATTAACTTGAAAAAAGTTAATAAAGTCACCTCGTAAAGTAGCCTATCTTGATTTGAGGCGCTTATCAGTTTCAATTCGATTATTTCGAGGCTTTAGCAATATCACCCTACTTTATTTTGCACCCTTAAAATACTATTCTTTTGCAGTGGTCAATGTACTGTAATATTTTTGATATGGTACATGAAATCAAATTCCAAAATAGTTTTTGTTTATATGAATACCGCACAAGTCTCCACTGCTCCCAACCGCCTATAGCAAGTGAGACTATGGCATCCCCTAATAGGGCATGTTGTGAGGCAGAAGGTAGTGGGGAGGGGAAGGAGAAGAGGAAGGTTGGAAAGTACCTGGCTATTCACATCTGGTCACCAAACACGGCTAAATCCATTTCAATCAACGTTTCGATTCTGAATGGTGGTCTTTCATCAGGGCGATACTTTTCGTATGTGCCACTCTGGAACGTGCCGCAAATATACTTTTTATTATTTTTAAATGAATGAAATTTGTTATGGCACATATTAATTGAATAAAAGTTATTGGCGCACGCCGGGCTTGGACCCGCGACCTTGGGATTCGTAGTCGAGCGTCTTACCACTCGACCATGGAGGCCGTCAGTATTTTGAAACTGCTTAAGTTTTGTGGATTTTCCCCAACTTGGACTTACTAAGAATCTTGTTTGATTTCAGAGTCGTTTCCACTGCAACATATTGTTTTGCGTGGTTATGCCTTCGCTATTTTTATTTACATTAGAGTTGACCTTTACAAAATCTAGTTGAGCTGTTAACCTTTAAGTCTATAATATAATATGGTCCACATTCCATCGCGAAAACTATTTGAAAACTTAAATTAAATGAGTCCGATTGGTTTGTGTTTTTAACCTTTGTTCACGGATGGCCTACGCAATGCACATATTGAATATTATCTGTGAAATGTCAAGTGTGATTTAGATATTCAAATTTTTAATAACAAGTCACTTCAGAATTAGGAAATGAACGCCCAACCGATCACAAATTTGAAAAATAATAACTCTCAGTTTCAATTGTTAGCATTAGTGTGGGATTGACAATAGCTATTTTCTCTGTGACAATGGTTGTCGTATATGGGTAAAGTATGTTTGCATATTTTTTGTTCAAACACTCATCAATTCGGTCTCTCAACAAGGCAAACACTTAACATCTCTGAATTTTAGTGAAACTGAGAACCCCGTAATGTTACGTAATTTTTTTTAGTAAAGCAAATGCCACACAAGTATCTTTAAATCAACCAAATTTCAATCAACCCAAAATATTGTTTACTGTAACAAGTCGAAGGTACAACGGTGGAGATTTTTTTGAGCACTGCACAAATTTAAGAAATTATTCCTATTCCATTTGTTGGATTTCAAACTGATAATTTGTTTGATTTCCCTACCTACCCAACCATTTTGCCCTACCGAATTCTGTGCCATATCCGAACATCGTGTTCGAAACAATTGAATATTGAACAGAAGAGTTTTGATGTGAAAAAAACGTGGTTGCTCGTTCGTTTCGCTACTTCGTTGGTCTGATGTTTTGATCTTCTAAAAATATAAAATAATTGTCGTGCGTTAGAAGACTAAATTAAGTGTGTTTTTGGGATTCGTTTCGTTAATACAACTGCGTAAGAAGAAACAAGAACTTCAACTTCATCGGTGGGTGAAAGGTTTCCCCTTTTTTTCTTAATTACATAATTCTTTCCACAAACTATAATTAGACACTTCTTTAGTATAGCTTTTTCGTTTACAGTCCACTATTTTTCAAATTTATCTGAAGCTAGAAACACATTCAGTGTTTGATCGCATACTTCAGATCCAACAGGATTTTATGAAATTATAATTTGAAGAGACTTCGTTTAATATGCGTATTTAATTGAGATTTGTTTTGCATTCTATCAAAAAAAAATCCGCTTTAAGATATTTTGGGGGTTTTAATTATTTTCTTCCAGTTCGTTTTTCTATCATAAAAATAATAATTTTATGTGCAAAAGGAAAAAGCGGATACGTTGATTAATGGAGATACGATTTATAAGGGTAAAACTATCTCATTACACATCTTAGAAGGTAATAGTAGGTGAGTTAAAATATATAATTAAATTGAATGTAATTGAAATAACTAATAATATATTACACGGTTGAGTATTTTTAAAACACACCAAGAATAAATATGTGACTGTAAGTTCTTCCTCATTTCTTTATACCTAAAATTGACACATCTCCTTTTTCTAAAACTTTTGTGGTACCTACAAGAAAATTTTACTTCTCAAAGCTATATTTTATGAAAATTCGGCTACATTATATACGTATAGAGCGAGTTTAAGTTCAAAAAAGCCGTTTTAGTATTTGATATGATAAAATCATGGGTTTTGAATCTAGATATTGTTCGTAAAATCCGTTCAGCAACTCAATTTGAGCCCGTACACCGAGTTTCAATGTGAAAAGAGCCAACTTTAAACGAGAAAACACAAATAACCACAAATTAATTTTTATGATAAAAATTACAATGTCTGAATGTAATAATTCTACGTTTATCTGTACGTTGACCTAGCAAGAAGAACGTAGATTAAATCTTCATGTTTTTCTCTCTCGAGTTCAACGGCCACAATAAACGTGATAATCTTACAATGTGCGATCTATTCTCTACAATCTGCCAGATCTGCACAATCAGAGACGTATGCGGCATTCGCCAGACCTTCATAACAATGAGAATAGTTGACACATGGCACTTAAATTGTCTGCCTTCTTACCAGAGGTCACGCAGACGAAGACGAAGACGAAAGTCAAGTACGTGACAATACTTTTCTAGAAAAATTAAACAAAATCGAAACCGGAGGTGGCAGAGTCAAAATTTTCAAAAAAGTCACTCAGGATGATAGTAATTTATATTTTAAATTCATGCAAACTGACCCTTACCATTCACATTCTTACCGTAAAACGATTTCTAAAATTTTCAAATATTTTTTCAGAATTTTTTTCTGCGACGAATTTGTTACTTCCCGAGACATTCCTCGTAAACACTTTTAAGTATAGTTATTTGTTCCTCAGAAATAATTAGAATAGCAGAACGGCATCTAAGCCTGCTACAGAAAACTCAACCTTATGTCCCTCCTATATGCCTTGTGGCAAACAATCGTTTTTTTTTATTCCGCCTATTTGCCTTGGGGCGTTTTTGCCTCAGTCGCCGCTCGAGAGTCGGAGATATACAAAGATGTCTATTGTAAACGTGCGTTCTTGATTTATTTTGACGAATGCCAAGTGAAATCTTATCTTTTTACACATTTCGACTTTACTTACCTTGTAAGTAAAGGCATATTACATTTTTCCATAATGTAATAAAACGTGTACAATAAAACATGAACGAATGCAATTGAATTTCCTCATATTTCTTTCACTCACTGTGGAGAGTGTTCTAACGTAAAGGGAAATAATATCAAATATATGTTGTTTTTTTTTTAAGGCCTGTGTTGTCGAGTGCTAAGACGTTTGACTACGAATCCAGATGTCACAGGTTCAAGCCCAGTGTGCGCAAATACATGTTATTTAATTAATATGTGTCATAACACATTTAATTTACATAAAATGATATATAGTATATTTGAGGCACGTTCCAGAGTGGAAGATATCACTGAACGATATCACTCTGGTGAAAGACCACCATTCAGAATTAAAACGTTGCTTGAAATGGCTTTAGACGTGTTTAGTGACAGATCTGAATAGCCAGGTACTTCCCAACCTTACTCTTCCCTAATTTCATCCCTCTCCACTACTTTCAACCTTCCAACACACCCCAATTAGGGATGCCATAGTCTAACTGGATCTAGACAGTTGGGAGCAGTTGGGGCTCTTGTGCGGTAGTCACTATAAAAAAATAATAATATATCCACAAGTATAACATTACGTAGATGCAGTTCTGAATAAAAATACAACAGGCAGTTAACTCAACGATGAGAATGCATTCAAGTGTAATCCGCGTCGTATTTGATACAAGTAAATCTGCTTTCATATTCCGATACTTTCTGTTCTGGAATCAGTCTGGTTTACTGAACCACTGCATCAATAACACAATTCGGTTTGACACAGTCGTGCCTTGCACATTCTGGCAGACACCGACCGACAGTGTCAACGATACAGTCGTGACATACCATAATACGTATTGTGCAATGATTCTCGAGTCATCGCCACAATCAATACCCAATACGTGTCATAGATGTTCATAAATCAACGAAATTTCTTATTTAGCGCCGCGTTCGTAACGGTTTTGTTTATTTTCGGAGGAGCTGTGGGGAACTTTCTCTCAAGGCTTTGTCTTCAAGGTTCTGTTAGAATCATCATCAGCCGTCGATAGACCAGAGCGTACATATCGATGTCACCAGCAGAATAAGTTTTGTCAAAGGGGACATGGAGAAAGGAGAGGTATTTAAAATTATCTTGCGAAAGATTGGAGGAATTTTGAAGAGAAATGCATGGAAGAATTTCAACTGCGTAGAGTTATTTTTGAGGTTAATGGAATGCTTGATTGATTAATGTATTTAATTCCGCATTCTAACCAGTGGCGGCTCGTGACTTTTTAGTGTGCTAGAGTGGTGAGATTGAAAAAAACGTCATCATTGATGTTGTTGTAGCCGAAAACATTTTTTTTTTTTTTTCTAAATTTCAACTTTTTGTTTGAAGATTTTTCAGAAATCCGTGCAGTGCACCACCAAAACTGAAAAATCCTGAAAATCTTCATACAAAAAATAAAATTTTGAAAAAAAATAAAAATCATTTTCGGCTACAACAACACTAACAATGTCGTATTTTTCAATCTTAGCACTCTACTACACTAAAAACTCACGAGCCTGATTCTAACTATCTTTTAATTAAAATTTTCTCATTTTCCTTCTCTATTACGATTGTGATATGTGAAACAGTCTGAGTTTCTGCGACCGGAATTTTTTAATTTTTTTCATAGTGAACACCGCACAAGAGTCCCAACGATTCCCAATCATCTAGTGCCAGTGAGACTATGGCATCCTCATTCTGGATATGTTGTGAGGCTCAAGGTAGTGGGAAGAGGAAGGAGATGGGGAAGAGGAAGGTTGGGAAGTACCTGGCAATTCAGATCTGGTCACAAAACACGGCTAATGCCATTTTAAGCAACGTTTCGATTCCGAATGGTCGTCTTTCACCATGGCTATTCATATCTATGAGTATCTACCCCTCTGGAACGTGCCGCAAATATACTACATAAATTAAATATGTTATAACACATATTAATTTCATAAAAGTAAAGTTAATAAACAGAGCCAAAATATCGCGCTAATTGGAATTCAAATAATAATAACAATGAACTTATATAGCGCAGTTTTGTGATATTTCACTAAGTGCGCTTCATACTAAATTAACGAAGCTAATATTAAACTAATTTTTCCGATGTTTTCCAAGTAATTTCTCAAACACCTGTGAAATGTTTGAACAATCTATGTAAATAAATTATCGCTGATTAAGACATAATGAAAACGATAAGATTTACCTTAATAAATGAGAAAGGTCGTAAAGGGCATCACTCCATTTCATACGAGATGATAATCTGTCTTAGAAAGTGAATGAGAACGATGAGAAAAGCCGTGAGCGTCCATTTAAAAGTCGACATGACCAAACAAATGCAACTGCTCGGGACAAGCGCGGGATAGGCAATGAACGTCATCCGATCCAAAGAAAAATGTACGATTCTCTGTAAGAAATCTTCCCCAGATACCCTTTCTACTTCTTTCATCTACGGTCCATCCATTATTGATTCATTCTCAGGTAATGTATGATGGTTTTCGAACTTCTTTCCAGGGATTTGGTCAGTAATTTTAAAACAGTTTAGTCGTATGTGTCGAATTCGCGATTCAGACGTATGCCAAATGATTTGGGATGCAAATCTTAAGCCACACAAAGTTATAACTACTTGTATATTAGCACTAATATTTTGTTTTATTTATTTCACATACTGTACAATGTACACTATTTATATACAAGTATGTAATATAGAAGTACAATAAAATTTGTTAGCGAGAAGTTTGTACACAAAATAAAATTAAAAAACAATACAAAAATTAATTATTGAAATAATATTAATAATCTTCAACGTAAATATGAAACAGAAAAAATGACGGTAGCGACCGAGACTCGAACTCGGAACCTCTACTCTATCCGGGAGTAACGCTTCTGCCAATTAAGCCACCGATACATTACAAGATACCGGCATTTTTAATCGATCTCATTTTTCATTTCAAAATTATTAATAATTAAACGCCGGCTTCTTATAAGCCCATAGCCAACTCTGTCATTCAGCAAGTTTCCGAAAACCTTTTATTCAAAATGGAAGATTTTCGGAAACCTGGTGTTAAATCTTTTGGAAGAATTATTGTCAACATATTTTATGATTATTGGTACAATTGTATTTTTTTGTAAAAAAAAAATTATTCTAGTGTTCTCAGGTCCCAGTGGGAACCGGATCATGAAATTTTAGATTCATTTTATTTAATTATTATTTAATGTGTTTATTTACCGCCTTCGAAATAATTTACGATGAAGCCATTTCTAGGTAGTCTTAAAAATCATAGATACATTTATGATAAATTGCACAACTTTGGCATACAATGGCTTGTGTGACTCTAGACGAATATTTCAAGTACGCCCACGTAACATTTCGCAGAGTTGCTCCACCTCTAGTAAACTTAACCTATTCAAGGTCCCCGTAACCACAAATACCAGTTTCGCCATCAACTCTAAAGCTACCGAATTATTTTTAGATCTAACAAAAACGATTTTTTTACATATACCTACATATTTGATATGACAGAGATTTTTTTGGTAAAAACACATTTACCGCACAAGAGTCCCAACTGCTCTCAACCGTCTAGATCCAGTGGGTCTATGTCATCCCTAATTCCACATCCGTAGTTATGCAGAAAGCATCCAACCCACAATTTGTCAAAATCGATTTTTACATGTTTTCATAAATACAAGATTTATATCTGCTGAAAACATCCAAGCTTCAAATGCAATAATTTTTTGGTAAAAAAAATTTTTACTAACGCACATTGCAAATTTAAGTTTAAAAACATTACAAAATGTAGGATAACATAAGAAATACATTTTTTTTTCAATAAACTCATTAAGAGATTATAAATTACCTATTTATAATAATACTCATAAAGAAAAAAAACACTGATATTCAATTTACAAATGCCGATTACGCATATAAATGCTTTTTTATTGTTATATTTTCAAACGCCCTTTTCTCAGTTTTATATTTTTGGGGTTGGACGCTTTGTGCAAAACTTTTTTTTTTATATGAATACCGCACAAGAATCTCAACTGCTCTCAACCGTCTAGAGCCAGTGAGACTATGGCATCCCCAAATAGGGTATGTTGTGAGGCTGAAGGTACTGGGGAGGGGAAGAAGGATATCTACGTCCAATTGGAGTATGTTGCGAGACTGAAGATATTTGGGAGGGGAAGAGGAGGGTCGAGAAGTACCTGGCTATTCATATCTGATCACCAAACATGGCCAAAGCTATTTCAAGCAACGTTTCGATTCTGAACGGTGGTATGTCACCAGGGCCATACTGAAAGTATCTACCGCTCTGCACATATGTATGTGTGATAGATGCGGCGCTGCTAGTTAGTTGCAGTTAATGACTGCTGAGCGAAAGTGCATCATTACTGTTAATTGGTAAGAATTATAATTAATTAAGTGTGGAAAGTAAATAATATAATAATTAATACGCGTTCGTCTTCATACGTTGGTGTTATCATTTCACTAAGGTCAGTCTAATGCGTTGATTGTTATCAGAAATACTTACTGTAAATTTTTACTTTTAAAAGGCTTCGTAATACAGTTGATCCGTTAAAAAATCTTTTCAAATTTAACTTATATTTTATGATAATATTACAAACAGTTTTTTTTCTAACTACGACACCCTCCGTGGTGCAGTGTTTAAGATTTTAGACTACGAATACAGAGGTTGCGGGCTTAAATTCTGGCGTGTGCAAATATGTATTTTTTTTTAAGAAAGACAAACATTCTCGGGAATAACCAATACAAAAAATACTCGAAAAACTCCTACTACCATTATAAAGCGGAAAATTTTGCTTGTGCAATGATGGAAGACTTAGCAAGTAGAAAATTGAATTTACGACATCCGGGTGGGAATACGACGCGTTTGTCAACTCATCTACTAGCCGGTCAAAATTAATTAATTTGTGTTATTTCACAGTTAATTCAGTTAAAAAAATATGTGGAGAGTATTTGCGGCACGTTACAGAGTGGTAGATACTCTAAGTATCGCCTTGGTGAACTACCACCATTCATAATTGAAACTTTGCTTTAAATGGGTTTAGTCGTGTTGGGTGACCAAATTGGAAAAGCCAAGTTTTTCTTAACCTCCATCTTCCCATATCCTTCTCCTCCCTACTATATTCAGCCTCAGAACATACCTACATTACGTATACCATAGTCCCACTATGTTCAGGCGGTTAGGATCAGTTGAAACTCGTGCGGTATTCACTTTTAAAATTTGTTAAAAATCATCAGTTTTCTAAGGGAATTTCGATAAATTTGGAATTTTTAATAACTTTAAACTAAATAAAAGAAATTACAGCTTTTTCTTACTAATGCCGATTTTTCATTTCACTTCAAATATTTAAAAAAAAATCTCTCTCACTTAAGGTTTCTCTTCGGATACAATATTTGTAATTTGTCACGCATCTGAGACAATAGACATAGCGACAAACAAAGCCACCATATAAACAATATTTAATACCATTACGTTTTCTTAGGGTTAAGATAAACAATACTAAAAAAATCTGTACAGATATAATATCAGAGTTAATACATGTGTAACAAGCCGTAGAAGCGCTGAAAAAAATACAGTTTTTTTTTTAAACAATAATTTTTTTAATAAATTTCTTATCCATGATAATAATAATAATAATAATAATAATATTTTTATTAAATTTCTTATACATTACAAATTTTTTGAATTTAATGCATATAAGAAATAAGTTATTTTTTTTACAAAATAAATACAAATTATAGTAACAAAAAATAAAATTTCAAAAAAATAAAATTTCAGGCAGTGGTGATGATCAGGTCAATGAGGAGAAACTCTTTCAAGAATCAATAGGATTTCACTTCTGAATCTCTCCTCACTGACATGAAATAAGTCGATATCGGAAGAGATTTTGTTCAGGAGCAAAATACTTCTCCCCACCGGCAGAACCATTGGCAGGTTGGTCCTACAGGCAGGAAGATAGAATATGATAAACTGTTATTAATTGAATAGGGATAAAAAAATTACATTTTTTTTTTTTTAATTACAAATAAGGTATTCAGAATTATAAAAATTAAATTCAGAAAAATTCAGGTAGAAGTGAAGATCGGGTCAATGAAGAAAGACTCTTCCAAGAATTAATCAAAGGATTTTCTGTTTGGATCTCTCCTCACGAATATGTTGATATCGGAAGAGATTTTGTTCAGGAAGAATAAAGTCCTCCCTAGCGGCAGAACCTTTGGCGGGTTAGTCCTACAGCCAGGAGATAGAATAATCTATGATGACGCAGTCTTAGACAGTCATCAGGAACGTAGAAATCTAGAGAAACTCAAAAGATACTAATCACGGATGCAAATTACTAACTAGTCCGCGATGAGTTAGAACCTTTGTAATTAAACGAGACAACCCACAATGCGCTACCATCACTTAACAGTCACTGATACTTTAGTAACCAGTTGGTAAGAAACTCGACCTGTCGACTCGTTTTTTACTTTTTTTTATAGTCAATACCGCACAAGAGTCCCAACTGCTAGAGCCGGTCTAGAGCCAGTGAGACTATGGCATCCCAAATTGGGGTGTGTTGTGAGGCTGAAGGTAGTAGTAAAGGGAAGGAGATGGGGAATAGGAAGGTTGGTAAGTACCGGCTATTCAGATTTGGTCACCAATACGACTAAAGCCATTTTAAGAAACGTTTTGATTCTGAATAGTGGTCTTTCACCAGGGCGATACTTAGAGTATCACCACTCTGACTTAAGTCTTTTGAACGATTATTCTCACATCGTTTTATAATATTATCGTATGTATTTTATATATATTTCATAATTTTTATATAATTTCACTTTATAATAATTTTATTTATATTCACGAAAATGAATGACCAACAAGTAAAAACAAAATTATTGGGAGAAATAAAAAATATATCCCGTTTTACATAACTTCACCACCTTGCACACCACACAGAAAACTACCAATTTCGATCACTCGTGTGCGTGTCAGTAACCGGCTAGTAATTTCAATCGCAAACCAGTTCAGTTTCTTTCGAGTATCTCCGTGTGCATACGGCCTAACGCGCTCCAAGATAGCATGGTTCTCGTAGTGAGTCCAACCAGGAAACTAGTATAATTTACCTGTCATATTTGTAATTATGCAAATAAATGGCTAGCACTTCGACTCGGTGATCTACGATCTCCACCTCTGCTGTAAATTCATGACCAAAGTTGGATATTAGCATTTTGTAAACTTCTGAAATAAATTACATGGAAAATTCTTGAAGTATATTCAAAATATGTTTTTGTAGCCAGTGGTGTCATACAAATATCATGACGATGGGTTTTCAACAAAAACATCTTCCTACACATACTCACTGTACTCAGTGCCAAGTTCTAAAAAGGTCTATTCATTATTTTTATATATATATAATAAAAATGTAATATATATTTAATAAAACTGCTAGATGAATGATTGATGGGAGGTCTAAGCTTAGATGGCTGAATAGTTTTAAAGCAAAGATCGAAGGCTTAGGCCGATGAAAATGGAGGAAAACTGCAGGAGTCTGATAGGAGTGGAGAAGTGCCAATGATGTATGTACGTACGAATGTTCGTAACTATGGCCTTAAGGGTTTTTCTAAACTAACTATTTCTATGACTAACTAACTAACTAACCATCATGCCGTTTCTCCGCAAGGTTAGGCAGAGAGAACAAACCGCCATACAACTCTATCTTGCACACACTCCTTGCTTCATTCACATTTATACATCGTCTCATATATACTCTTCTGTTATTCTGACTCTTCAGATGGCCTGACTCAAGTATTTGATTCACTTGACCGTGCCATGTCTTTCTCGGGCGTCTCCGACTTCTTACTCCATTCGCTTTCGCATCACGTACTCTCTTCACACACCTTTTTTCGTTCATTCGCTCTACATGCCCAAATCATATGAGCGTCTCTTTCTCGATCATATATTATTTTCACACTCCTTTCTTCGTTCATTCGCTCTACATGCCCAAATCATCTAAGCGTCCCTTTCTTGATCCTATTCATTACGCTCACATCAGCCTTGCATTCTTTCCGGATATCCACATTTTTAACACGGTCATACCACATGATTTTACCGCACATAAGTCTGAGGGATCTCATTTCAACAGCATTTAGTCTACTTTCATCCTTCCTCTACCAGTTCCATGCCTCACTGTAATACATCAGGGTTGGTATAAGCACTTCATTATGGACTGCTAGCTCCAGATCCAGATTTTCCATTGAGACCCATGAAATTGCTACAATCACCTTGTAAAACTATTTCAGAAGATAAAAATGTATTCATAAAGACATTTAAAAACAGGTAAATGATTAATTTTGACAAACATTTTTCGGAAACCCCTTGGATGACAACGTTTCTTTGTTTTTTTTTTCTGACACCTCTCAAAATTCCCCTTGACTGTACACCATACGGAAAGGTGAACTATACCGTCACCCGGTTGGGCAACGTTGTGAAGCGGGTACTAAATAATTTATTCAATAAATATGAACAAGGTATATTTTTTTTGTTTATTTACTGCATGCAATATTTTGTTAGAATATTGGTTTATTGCATCAGCCTTGGTGACGTGCTAAACTGCACAATAACTAATCATTTGGAACAAAGACCAGAAAGCAGCACTTTCGTAGCTTTCGTTCCCACCCTTAATTGTCATGTTAAAAACGTAACAGATCTACAAAGTTATCCGTGCAGGCGAGAAAAATAAACGAACGAACTTTTTTATAAGAGATCTACCGTGGTGATGCCCCCTACTGCATAGATAAGTATGTTGATCAGTATTACATGCTCAAACTGTATATATGCAGGCGGCAAAACAAAGAACTAACGAACGAAAAGTTTGAATATCTATTTTGCATAATATATTATACCTGTAAAAATGTAGAGATCTAGAAAGAAAGCCTGATGTAAGGGTAATGAATATGATAATAAAGGGACGATTAGAAGGTTTGGACATATAGAGTGGATGAACAAAGAAAGGGGTGTAAGGAGAATATATTACACGGAAGTAAATGGCAGAAGAAGTCAAGAACGCTCGAAAAAGACATGGCACGATCAAGTGAATCAAAGCACAAGCAACATCTTCTGCTTATTATGATGGTAGTAGAAGTTTTTCAAATATTGACAGATTATTCGTAACACGGAAATGTTTGTCTTTCTTTAAAAAAAAAATTAAAATCTAGAGTCTAGCCATGTCAAGAGTCAAAATAACATAAGAGTGTGTAAGAGACGATGTATGAATGTAAATGAAGCAACGAGTGTGTTTCAAGACAGAGTTATGTAGCGGTCAATTCTTTCAAATACATTTACTAAATTATTTATATTACACAAAAAAACCTATGCAAAAAATACAGTTGAAAAAATTGTAGCTGTTGAGGTCTCGTCATTTCAAACAAGATTTTGAAATTCACCTAATACGACTTGAGGTCAAATTTCATTTTAATTAAGATTGATTCAATCTCATGTAAAATGTTGATTGATTGAAATTAAATTGCCTCTTAGAACATAACAATTTAAACGCAGCGCAAAACCTACCAATCCCATTAAACAATCTCGTTCTTAAGTGTATAATGTTTGTAGGTATGTACTCAAAACACTAAAAATGATTTATGTTTAAAAAAACAAGTGTGTTACGCGTTTTTTATCGAACAAATAATTACTTCCGCTACATGTTTTTATTTAAGATAGACAAATCGTTAATCAGTTTTAGATCAATCTTCTTATTTTAATTTTTTTTTTTTTAAATGAGATTCTATTGCAAAATATATTGTTGAACAATGGTGGAAAATGGTATATCTTGTAGATTTGTGTTTTTTTTTTAATATTTTAATTAATAATACATTAAAGTTTATTTTTAACTCGTTTAAAACTGACATAATATTTTATTATAATTTAATAATAATAATAACATAAAAGTTGTAATACACACAATAATATTAATAAAGAAAAATAAACATAAATACATTAGAAAAAAAAAATTGAAATATCAATAGAGAATATTAGGTCTCATTTCTGCAAAACGCCATCAAGGGGAGTCCATCCTGGCAGCGTTAAAATTTATGGGGCCAATATCTTACTTTCCACATGCTAAAAAGGGTACGGGTATCCCCGCTGTGGGATTGAAACTCAATCCATCCAAACGCTAGCCGAATAAGTTGGTCCTCTTAGTAGGGTAGGTCATTTTAATCGAGCGTGCTTCAAGGTGGTCTCCGCATCATCTGCATCTAATGTTTAATGAATTAAACTTAAACTGGGTGGTTCCTGCAATCTATCTTTAATTTCTTGAAGAGTATTATTTGTATGCTTTCCGTTAGCGCATTGTAATTTTTTCCTTAATTGGATTTGTTCAAATTGTATTGCATGTTCTTGTATAATGTCTATGATTGTCCTTATTTTATATAATTTTGTTAGGAAAATATTATGTTAACGTGTTGTTCATTATTTTTTGTATAAATATCATTGTGTTCAATGACACCATGTATTTTACTGTTTAGCCAATAATTTATTTCTTTTAATGTTTTGACTACTTTTCAAAATCTATTTCGCCTAAGAATTATTCTAATTACTCTGTGTTGGAAAATTTATAATTATATTTAAATTGTTTACGAAATTAATAAAGGGTTTTTAGGGGATATTCGAAAGAAACCTATTGAGTTCTAGCAAATCATTAACTACTGAATCCCAATAACTAAACAAATAAAAGCACCCCTAACATTTGTAGGTTTGAAACAATAAACTAGATAATGGTCAGTTTTCACTTTTTTATCCGAAGCCAAAACGCATGGAACAGTCGAAACGGGTTTGTTTTCTAACCTATCGCTCGTCTCTTTATAAAGCCGCCACAGCTTTTTATCTACATAGCTACCTTTGTCGTGGTTTTTATATTTTAAACTTTTTTATGCCATTGTATGATCAACTTTTGATCTGTGACTTTTCTTTGTTACACTTTTTTACGCTGGCTACACTGAAAAATTGGACGATTTTGAATGAGCGTTATTTGATTGTGGTGCAATTCCAATGTGTTTATTAGATTATGTTTCGTTTACATTGAATTAGATTCGATGTGAAAGGGTTGTATTGATTTTATTTGTTCGTATAATGTATTTTCAAACGTGGCTAATTTTTTGTATTAAATATGTAGGCATGTCTCAAAGCGAAATATATATTCGACGAACCAGTTTAAGAATATTCAACTGAATAAAATGAACAGTTTTTTTTTTCTATTTCGGGTTCTACTAATTCCCTCGGTAAATTTATATTCATAATAAGTAGTTACCTGGCTGGTTTAAAATTTGTCGAAGCCAATGTCCTGCCTTAACAGGTTCAGATACCTGAGAAGTCACGTTGTGGAATCAGTAGATATTAAACATTTAATGACAAACGTGGTAAACTTTATTAATAAAACTGGGCGACTGTCAAAATAAATATGGTGAATCATTGTAGACAGCCAATGGGCCTATGGACTGAGTACTTAAAAGAGCAATGTAGACCATTTTTGTTTCATTATTCAATAATATGAGTTGAGCCATATGTCATGAGCTGTATGTATAATATGCCAGCTACAAGAAAAACATAAGTATTTTTGTTCATCTGTATGCCGCAAAAGATTTCCGACTGCATGAAACTAGTGAAACTATGCCATTCCTAAATCGGGGTATGTTGTGAGGCTGAAGAAAGTCAGAAGGGTAAGAGATGTGAAAGAGGAAGATAAAGAGAAGTAGCTCTAAAGTATTATGATACTGATAACATCAAGATCTGCTGACTAACCCAATATTCCAATTATATTAAAGACTTTTTTTACAATAGTCCTGTGATTAACCAAGTGTGAAATGTGTAGATTTGTGACGCTGAGGTGAGAGGGGAAAAACATGGGAAAATGGCAGGTTGGGAAGTGCCTAGCTATTAAGTCACTTAAAAGTATAATAGATATATTTCATTTTTTTATGGTTTTATATAATTTTGCAATCGCCTGTGATTGTAAAATCGCAAAAAATGTTTGTCATAAAAACATGTTAGGTACATGTATCGTCTAGCCGACTGAGTTTATGTTTAATGTTTAAAAAATATTTGCAGTACTTAACAGCTGTTTTTTTTTAATAAAACAACATTCGACCTACGAACGTTTTTCTTGTGTGGTCACATATAAGAAGAAAAAAATCTACTTTTTTAATAATAGTTACTTTTTTATTGATTTACTAAACCACGATGTAATATCAATTAAAAAACGACATAAATCAATCAAATTTGAAATCATAGCTATGTACTGATCAACTGCTTTACAAATTATATACAAAAAAATCATTGCAACAGTACAGAAGTTTGTTAGGCCAACCTTTAAAAAAAATCTCAAAATGTAACCATTTCAAACAATGCAACGTTTCGATTCTCAATGGTGGTATTTCGCCAAGGATATACTGAGAGTATCAACCACTCTTCTAAAGCTGTAACGAAAAATGCAAAGATTCAAAGTGAATTTACATAATTACTAGAACAAATTATTGGTACACTCGTGGATAAATACCAAAAAACACTGTTTAAACTTGCAAAATTTCTCATTTGAATTGTTTTACGACACAGAATCGTGGGAACAAGCTCCTGTTTCTATTGTTGTCAATACCTTACCTCCTCCATTGTCTGCTGCCCTGGCCTATGCAAAAATACGGATGAGGCAAATCAAACAAGAAGGCTGTATTATTTAGAGCCTGGTTATATAACTTAGTTAATATAACGCGTTCAGCCATTTACCCACGACTAATGGCGAACTCGAGTCGAATAATGGGGTTATTGTTATGAAGTTATGCAGCTAAAGCTATTCTTTTATAAACTGAGGTTAAAATAAATTGCAATTGAAATTATGAATATGTAAGCAGTGCTAAGGTATTTATTGCGGAGGAAACAGGTAGTTATGTAAAATATTTTGTTTTGTGAAAACATCGTTGTGTAACTTTTAAAATCATTTTGAAAATTTTCTTAGAAACATCGAGTATTTTTTATGCACCAATACCCACAACCCTTAGTTTGTGTTGTATTATTCCTACAATCGGTATTACTACTCTTTTATAAATTGGATACCGCACAAGAGTCCCAACCGTCTTGAGTCAGTCTGGCATCCCTAATTGAGGTATTTTGTGAGGCTAAATGTAGTAAGGAGAGGAAGGTGATGGAGAAGGGGAAGATTAGGAAGTACCTTACTATTCAGATCTGGTCACCAAACATGGCTGAAGCCTTTTTGAGCAAAGTTTCGATTCTGAATGGTGGTCTTTCACCAGGGCGATACCTTGAAGTAACAATATATGGAGGAATAGCTAATTTGTTTTACCCAACCCATCCGAAATTGTAATAAATCACTTTTTCCGAGTTTTTACATCGTACACAATGAGAGAGAAAGAGACAACAATTTCTTGGACCGCTTCTAGATACTGTCGCAATGATCTTAAGCTGGCTATCTTCGCTGGTTAACGGCGGGACTCCGCCCACATTTTTTATTTTGCCACTAAACTTGACACAACTAAACGGTTTTTTAGGTTAGATGCTATATTTTTGTTGATAAAAATACTGTGAAAAAGTGGCTATACGAATACACAAAAACATTATGTCGATATGTGATATGAATGGATGTATAAATACCGTAGCCTTAGTCTTAGCCGCGCCCATTTGCGCCGAGTCATGTTAAAATCATCAAAAACAAGTCCAAAACTGACGTCACTGCCTTGGCTTGGGCTACCTCTAGTATACTCTAAGGGCGATACATAGAATATCTACAACCCTGGAACGTGCCAGAAATTTACTTTAAATTAATTAAATTGAAAATAACACGTATTAATAAATAAAATGTAGTTACACACGTCTAGTCGAGCGTTTTAATCACTCGACCACTGAGGCCGTCATATTTTTTATAATATTTTTGGTTAGTTATAAAATTTTATTTCATGGTTTTTAAGTTTTGAAAGTCTCATCTTATTTTATATTAAATAAACTATTTGAATTAATTTATCAGTGGGTTTTTCTGTAAAAGTAAAGTTGCCTTTATTAATTTATTATTATAATAATACGCACAGTTATATTTAAACAGGGTAGCATTAATATCCTACATGAAAGGTCACAAGCTTTAAATGCATCGCTTACAGGTCATAGATACAGGTTCAAGACAAGTTCGGAAATAACTCTAAGAGAAAGGTCAAGAGAAACCTGTTCATGTTCTATCTATATCGCAAATGAATCATCAATATTATAATATTGACATATAAAACCGATACTTAGTGTGGTTTGATTCAAACCATCGTCACATTTGACGTCGTCACAAATAAATTATTAACACAATTTTTTTAAATATTTTAACTGTCCCCGTCGAACGCCGATTATCGGTCCGTTTCAGCTTTTGAACCAATTGTGATTAGCTGAAAAGCATAAAGGTAATGTTGTTATGCTTGTCAACTGGTCACAGCTTGTTCAAAAGCGGAATCAGGCCTAGAAACGACGTCTGACGAAGAACATTAAAATGTTTTTTTTTAAATGGTCATTTTTTAATGTCAAATGTGACGAAAGTTTTAAGCACCCCAACCTTAAGATTTATTTAGAGAATATTTTCAGAGAGAAAAAAAAACAATTTTGAATTTAGAACAAATATCTTTTATAATAGTTACTATAAACATGTTTAAGTATGAGTAGGAGATATCTCTACAGGGCGATACTGAGATCATCTTGAAAAAATAACTCAATTATATAATTTGAACCACCCTATTCACGATATGATAACAGGACAAGCGCATGCGCACTGAATGCAACGACACACTTACCAAATGCACTCGGCTCTTTTCTTTCATACTCTCTTGTCTTCATGTTCCCAATACTCTTGTAGTCTTGGCCGTGGTGCCGGTTTTACACGTGAAATCTGTGGCAATGCGGTTTTAAACCATAGAAAATAGCTTAGGTTTAGATATGTATGAAAATTATTTTAAAAATTAATAGCCCATTTTTTAGATTAGTAAATAAATCGTATATTTTAAATAGATATCGTAAACTATTTGAAACACAACCTTAATCGTTGTTCAATGTTATATGTCATGTCTATGCTGTATATGCAAGTCAAATACGTGAAAAATTACGGGGTGTAACCATAGACATAAAATACTATTTAATTAATCTAAGGGTGTTACTTGACTTGCAATTTAATCTGACACAGCGATCAAAAACTAAAGATCTGACAGTAAAATATCACTTCCTAATCGCTTGTCTGTGGATTTAAAAAGATTTATTTTTTATTAGATCATTTTCATCCAGAGTTCCAAATTTGAAAAGTTTACACTCGTACGTATGTGCTTACGTACTCACGATAGAATTTATTATACTGTGTATTTAACTTGTGTGAAATGAGCTTTATAAAAAACATATTTCTCATATCGAATCAAATAACAAATCAGAGTTTTTTTTTAATAGACAAAATTGTTATCATTTCTATTTTTGGAAATGTTAATTTATGGTGTAATTCCATTTGAATGACTTAATAAAACTCTTTTTACTATCAAAATAAATTAATTTATAACAAATGGAAAGCAGTGGAACAAAGTATTAGAATTTTATATAATTAAATCATTAAAATTGTTATATTTTATTTTTATGTTAAGTTCTAACAAACGAACAAAATATGATGTGATGAAACTTTATTTTACTGCAGCGTACTCGAGTCGAACACAGTACTCACACAGATGCATTGCTTGCATGGAACATGTTAGTCGCTTCCGAATAGAAAATTACAGTTAATTTTTAAAAAATAATGATAAAGTCGGTTACTTCAGTTTTTTTTTAACCAACAATTTTTTAACAAACTTTTCGAATGCGTCTTTAAAATTGATTATTAAATACATTTGTTGTCACTTTTTCGCCAACAGCCATAAGTAGGCGTAAACACGATAAAATCAAAATGCTGTTTCTCAGTGACTTTTTGCAGAGACATCAAGATCGGTAAAAATATGCACCAATACACACAATACTAAGTATTTTTTATTCGTCTACAACTCTAATTATGAGACTTCTCCATTTTTCGTTGAATTTTGGTAATTCGAAAGTTTTAATAAACACGTGTTTTCACAACGTGTGTTTTGTGTTTTCCAGATTTTTTCAGGTCATGAGGTTGATGGCTATATCATGTGTATTTCAAATCATGGTGCACGCGATTTGTGTTCAATTTGTGTGTGACGATGTGACACACGCACACACTGCGTGGTTTATTAATTACACGATCGAGTGCTCCATAGGTTAATATAAACAAAGTCATAAAACCAGATTCAACAATAGTATTGATTATTAGCCATTGCTGCTTTTTAGTTTAAACATTAAATTAAAGTGCTTGCAGTAACACAGCGTATACAAAATTTCATTCTATAAAAATAACATTATTCAAAATAATAATGATAAACATTCCCGGGTTTACAAATAGCCTGAACATATTTGAACTCTCACCATCTACTCCCATCAATATTATGCTAAAATTACTGTTACTTTCGCAATGATGGAGGACTGAGCTTGCTAACGGTTGAACCCTGAAGTAACAATATATGGAGAGAGAGCTAATTATTTTTACCCAACCTATATAAATTTGGGATAAATCACTTTCTCCGGGTTTATTTGTCGTACACCATGAGAGAGAAATAGACAACAAAATTTCCCGAATTATCACAAAGCTTTAAAGTATTGTATGGATGTTCTTCGTGTCCCGCGTCTCCTTTGACTCCGCCCACATGTTTTGATAAGCGAAATAAATTAACACAACTCAACGGTTTATTAGGTTACATGCTATATATTTTTTTAAAACAATACTGTAAAAAAGTGGTTACACGAATAAACAAAAAACATTATGTCGACATTTGCTATGAATTGATCTATAAATACCCTAGCCCTTGTCTTAGCCACGACCAGGTCTAGCAGACTCTGGTAAAACTCATCAAAACTGACTACAGCAGCGCTACCTCTTGTATATTATTGCTCTGAGGTTGAACCTGTGATGCCTGCTTGCAAATCCAATACTTTGAACCACTTATGAAGTAAGGTTTACTTACATTTTTGTATTAAGAATAATGCTCCAATACATATAAATAAATAATCATCGAATCATATAACAAATCATCGCTGGAAAAACAAAAGGGCTTAAGCGACACTTTGGTCAAAAACAAGTTGAATATGCAGTTTTGAACAGTCGCATCTGCATTCTTCATCGAATACTCGGACTCTCGTTTGATTCTGAAGAGTTTTGTTGCTCTTCAGCCATCTAAAATATATTCACCATTTGGGAGAAGGTTTGACTCAAGCGACACAAGTTTGGGACTTTTTTAGCTTTTTGTCGCTACAGGTAACTGTAAAGTGAGAGCATTGGATTGCCTAAGTTTACTATTTTTTCAAAATTCAACTAGTTACTGAAGACTTGTGAATTTTATTGTAAAAAAAAAAAGAAGTGCTCTGGTGTAAACTTCCCAAAATGGCGCTTCAGCCTTTAGCCTTTCCAGCGACGATATGAGGGAGTTTTTGGTGGTGTTGAACATCGTATTTGTTATTTTTTCTGAATCCATCCATGTTTTTTGTACATACAAAAGGGGGGAAATGACACTAACAGACACCCTCTCTCTATTGCGCGAAGCCAACAATAATCCGATATCAAAGCTAAGCATTAAAAAAACAGCGAAAGCTGGTTTTTATCAACTAGTCTCGATTAATATAGTTAAACTCGGCCTCGATTTGCCATAACACATCACACTTATCTCCGTGTTCTCGGGTAGATAATATAACTGCGCTTGGAAATTTCGCTAGTTTTAAAAAATAATCAACGCTGGTTTTCTCGCCGATCTCTTCTGACCAATAATAATTATGCATAATATCTCGATAGCCGTTTCTAATGCACTTTCGCAGAGAGTATTTCTAACAATCCGCCGCACGGGCCTAGCACGCATGCATAGTAATAATGACTGCACCTTGCACGCATTCTGACCGTAACCATTTTAACCGCAGTGTTTTATTGCGGAGATGAAGCCATTGCCCGATTCTCTCACAGCTGGGATATACATGTTGGAAGACGTTGAAGCATTGAGTGTTTGGAAAATGGGTATTAAAAAAAATTGGGAAGTGTTGAACTAATTGAGTGTTCAGAAAATGAAGTAGACTTGACAAGCAATGAACCAACTGGGTAATGGAAAAGATTTTGTCAAATATTGACCAATGTTCATCGTTTGAAAACATTGAACCATCTGTGTTCAATATATGGAATAGATTTTAGCAACCATTAAGGATATTTTATATGATTATTCTGCTAATATTTTTTATTATTTTGCTGTTATTACTGTTAACTGTATTTAAATAAAGATTTATTATTATTATTATTTTTATAGTTGTTGATAAATGTAGAAGAAATGGAGTATTGAGAAAAAATTGTGAATTTTGAAAACCACTAACCCGATTTGCTAGAAGTGTTGGAAAACATTAAAGAAAGTTTTATAATTGTGAATGTTTTGACAACATTTCATGATTTTCATTGATGGTTATGTTATATATGAAAATGCAATAGATAGTGGTGTAAAATTTGTGATTTAACCCCGAGTTTATGGAAATTACATGAATCCTCATTGTTAAATTGGTGATTTAACCCCGAGTTTATGGAAATGACATTCGTTTTTATTGGACAAACTTTTGGAAAACGGTTTCGTGCTAAATATTCTAAAGAATCCCGAAAAGTAAATCTCATTATTGTAAAGCATTAAAAAAATCTTTTTTACGTCTAATTTAAATCATAAATCATTTCAACTCGTAAAAACTCAATGTCAGAACAACACAATATTCAGAAAAGCGTAATGTAAAAAAAAACTCAATGTGAGAGAAATAAAAATTCTAGGTTCAATGACCAGAATATAAACTTTAAAGGGGAGAGATCTGATCAAAACAAAACCAAGGCAGCTTTAGACTGATTAATGTACTCGGTGACCTTAAAAGTAACCCGAGAAAATGTAAGGTATTTTAAGGAATAATTTACAACAATTCAAAAAAAAATTCCAAATAAACTCCCAACATAAAATTTATGATCCAAATAGTAAAATGCAACATTTTTTAAATGTTGTCAAAAATAATAGATAGGTGTAAAATAATGTAGATACATTATTGAAAAGTTTTAACAATGTTGTGACAAATGTTGGAGTTTTTCTCAAGATTGAAGTTCAATGCTCTCTATTTTTGTATATTTTTTCTTTTGCACGTTAATAAAAAAAAATTGAAGCACTTTCTCAAAAAGCTGTCATTAATCAATATTTAGACATTTGATTAATTAAATTAAGTTAATCCTAAATTACGATAGCACCTCTCTCCTCTAGATTATCAATATTAACCTAAGCTCTTAAATTAATTTTGTAGAGCTTAAACATGGCGATTTACTGACTTAATTTATTATTTTTATAGAGTTTCGAAATTGTTATGATAGGTTTGAAGTTTTTTGAACTGATATATAAACATACATATATTTGTTTATTTTTATTTAAAATTGAATTTTTAACTTCATTTTCGTTGGTGTTTTGGAGCGTTGAATTAATTCCATCAAAGGACAGTATTTTAATCTTTTGATTTTAATTATCTATGTTTAATGGAAAAAATTTGAGATAAATTATGGCGATGATGTTTTGAAAATCTGAATGGTGATTTTATTTTGAATAAATATATTTTTTAAAATGCATCGCATTAAACCAATTTACTTTAAATCTGAACAAATTTAAATCACCCACGCTAATAAAAGTGGTTAAAAAACAAAGTATATATGTTCTAGAGTTTAATACTCTTCACGATTTTTTTTAATCTTATGCAACAATTGAAAAATTAATGTTGACCAAACTCTTGACTTATGTTATGAAAGTTAAATGGATATATCAAAGCTCCATAGCTCATGATTGAAATAACATTTAAAAAAAATTATGCATTGATTTAGAGACTTCTGAAAAAAAAGGGTTTGGCAAATTTCATGAGGACAGAGCTGACAGTTCGCCAGTTGTAGATTTGTAGTAATTTAATTAGTGCAATTGATTATTATTTTTATTTAAGAAAACATTGTAGCGACGAAATACAGTCAAGTCACGATTTTTATTAAAACAGATTACCACAAAAACCGATCTACAAAATCGCACAATTACAAAATATAGCTTACCTTAATTTTCGAATGCTCCACTCCGAAAAAACTGCCGTCCAGTTTCCAAAAACACAACAAATATCCAAAAGCACTTCCGCAGATTCAAAAGTCAAAATATATTAAAAAGCTCCAAGCTTTTACGAAACACAACAATTATTATTATTACTAAAAGAACACCACATCGTGAAGAACAGATTCAAAAGTTCGTTCGAAAAAAAAAATATACAAATAAAATCACAATTTTTTAAAAATTAAATATATCTTTTCTTTATAAGGCGAGTTTCGTGTAGATATTTTCAACTTTGATTCTGATCAGGTCCACAGCTAATCTATGGTGAGACAGCTTCAGGTAGAAGCAAGACAACAGGTCTACACGACATGAACGTCGGCAAGAAAGTGAATCGAGCAACTCTGTCTAGGTAGAGTGAAGTGGTACCTGTTTGCTGTGAGCAGCATCGGAGTAGGAACTGTCTAGAGAAATAATACCTGTTTGACTCTGCTAGACCCTGGGGCCTTCGCGTTGTAAAAAGTGAGAATAGATACATTGGATTCTTGTAGGGTAGATGGTTACCTACCTGGGAATTAAAAAAAAAGGAATTGAAAAAATGGTGTAAGTACCTAGTACCATCTGTTGTGTTTACACCACTGAAAATGTTTGTCGATTTTAAAGTTGCCGGTGGAAGATTGCGTATTATTTTGTTATTGTTTATTATCGTCAATTTGACTATCACACAAGGTCTCCGCAAGGGTACATAGAGAAAATATTGAGGTTATTTAAATAAAATATTAGGCCTCTCATTGAAACCACATTGTTTAAACTTAAAGTATTTTTAACAGCCCTTAATATTTTCCTTGTTAGTTATTATTTACAACAGTACTTTGTTTTTTTTTTATAAGATATTTTTTCAAAAATAGACCATGTAATAATATATAATAAAACTTAAATATGGCGTGATATTAACCTGAAATTAAGTTAGTCTTAGGTGACAAAATATGCACGTTAGAATTTCAATGAATATCGTTTGAAAAAGAAATACTATTTGATAGAAATAGCAAAGCCCTCGAACAGTAAGCTCTAATGTTGTGAAATTAGCACAACTTTTTGTGTGGGATCAGTGCAACTCCACAGCTTCAGCTCGCTAGTGAATTTCCATCATGAGCTATGGAACTTTGAAAATAATGATCAACTGCCAAAAAATAAGGAAACAACTTATACATTTCAATCTGAATCTCGAGCGATGCCGAACGGTAGGTAAAACTAACTACAAATTGTTACCAGTGAAAAATCACGGAATGTAACTTGACTTAGCAAGAAAGAATATTAGTTGCTTTAAATCCATCTATTTCAAATATATGAAAATGTCTGATAAAATACATCATAGGTAGGTAGGGATTTAAAAAAGAATATTTTTTTAATTTGATAATTTTAATTATCATTAGTTCCAAATTTGAAAAGTTCACACTCGTGCGTATGTACGTACTCATAAAAGAAGTTATGTTTTTAATGATTCTACCTAAATTTGTTGACATGTCGCCGGAAAGGCAAAAGGGCTGACGCGCTATTTTGGGAACTTTACACCTGAGGACTTTAAATATTTTTATTGTTTTCCAATAAAATTCATAAGCCTTCAGTACCTGGTTGGATTTTGAAAAAAAGAAAATAACTCAGGTAACTAAATGCTCTCACTGAATTACTTGAAGTGACCAAAAACTAAGAAAAAAATCTAAGCTTGTGTTGTTTAGTCAAGCCTTCTCCCAAATTAAAAATACAATTTAGATGGCTGTAGGGTCGCAAAAGTCTTCAGAATCAAACAAAAGTCAGAGCATTCGATGCAGAAAAAAAATAACTGAATAAAAACTCCATATTTAACTCATTTTTGACCATAGTTAGTGTCTTTCAAACGACGGTTTGTGATCCTTTACTTTTCCATAAACAAACATATTGTTCAACCAAATAGCACCTGTTTCACGTAAGTTTCTAGAATTTTTAATCAAACCAGGGGCCACTTTAGCGAATGTGAAACGGGCAGGATCCAACGACCAGACCGCTTTCACTTTTGAAATATAAAACTCACATTAATTAAGTAAGCTATGGACCAGTGCGAGTATGAAACAGCTGGAGTCCTCTATAAAAATAATACGTTATTAACTTAACGATTTTGCTGTGGAAAATTGGATATTTCTTAACTGAGTGGAATTCCGTATATTTTAAATGTTTGAGGGGTTAAGTTGTTTTTGCTACTTCCTTTTTCCTATGCTAACTTTTCGGACAAACTGCAAAGTTTCCAACATCAAAACAAGTATCCAATTTGCAAGTAATGCAATGAATTATTTATAGTGCTTATAATATTTTACGTCAACTGCGTTGTTGTAGAAAATTTAAATAAGAATAGCACCTCTGTAGAGATTTTTTAAGAACATGTGTAAAATTTGATCGATCGTGCGAGTGTGAAGTTTTCAAATTAAGAACTGATGTTAATTGAAATTATCAATAAAAAACCTTATATTTTTAAATCCCTACCTACCTAATAAAGTAACAACTTGTAATGTATTTTAGCAGACATCATTCTCTATTTGAAATGGGTGGATTAAAACAAATCATATTGTTTATTGGTTAGTCAAGTTACCTTGATTTATCATGGATAACAACTAGTTATAAGTGAAATGCTATGGGGGTGAAATATTACAAAATTTTGTGACACTATTATTATAAATGTCATTCATATG
Organism: Drusus annulatus; assembly: GCA_022651775.1. Classification (NCBI taxonomy): domain Eukaryota; kingdom Metazoa; phylum Arthropoda; class Insecta; order Trichoptera; family Limnephilidae; genus Drusus; species Drusus annulatus. Next base: position 130,800 of record JAGWCC010000730.1, read on the forward strand.
ATTTATCAAACTAAATTCCCTATAGTTTATGATGATTTTTGACTTATTTAAAAAAAAATCTAAATAAATTTTAAATTTTGATTAAGGTACTGAGATTTTTTATCTGAGACAGCTTTTCACAAGTGGAAACTTGGTATTCTATATCCATTAATAGAGCTGCGCAATATCTGTGTGCGCAAAGAAAAACGGAATCAGTCAATATACACAGATGTTCAAGAGAGCCTAAACAAAATTTTGGAATTTCGTTTTTTATATGTAATCATGTCAGATAACACATTACCTTTTTAAAAAAATAATAGCACTTTTTTTCTGACACATTTCATTTTTCCTTGATAGATATGTATCTAAAGGACAATTCTGCATACTTAACTCAAAACTGTTTTTTACTCATTCCGTTCTTCCTTGCGCACACAGATATATTCTGGCCAAAAAAACATTGAATTTTAAAATACAGATTTTTTCGATTTCAATTATCGGATTTTCTTCGGGAAACTTTTTTCTATCGACACTTAATTTTCAACTAAACTTCTTTCTACGTGTTGATATATTCAAAACCTAATCCATACAATGTCCTAATTCTAAACTAAACATAACGTTCATTAAAATGTTTCTTAAAGTAGTGCATTTTACATACAACTGACAAGTAAGTATCTACGAGTATTATGTATTTGTCATTGTTAACAGACATTTGAGTGGTTTCGTATAGGCAGTAGTTATAAAAGGGCCAAATGAGTTAATTGTAGACTTTGTGTCTATAAGATTATATATAAATAGATGTATACTAGGTGATTAGAATGCAGTGGCGTGTCTAGAGCCGGATTTCCTATAAGACTTGTCGAAGATGTTACAGCTGCGGGGCTCGTGTTCTACTTTTTGTTTTTGCGTTCAATTTGTAGCATGGAACCGTATTTCTATACTCTACTTATTCTATAACTCCATACTCATTTATATTGTATCCTGTTGCTGTGGTTTACGTTAAATTCGAGCCCAGAGTGGTAGATACTCGTAAGTATCACCCTGGTGAAAGACCACCATTCAGAATCGAAACATTACTTGAAATGACGCTAACCTTGTTTGGTGACTAGATCTGAATAGCCAGGTACTTTCCAACCTTCCTCTTCCTCATATCCTTCCCTTCACCACTACCTCCAGCCTCACAACATACCCCAAGTAAGGATGCCATAGTCTCTCTCTGGCTTTAGACGTTTGGGAGCAGTTGGGACTCTTGTACGGTATTAAGGGTCAGTATCCAGGTACTGAAAAAAAAGAGTCATCGTAAATGGTTACAGTAGTTAGGCATCTGACAATCAATTTTAGAACATAATATTAAAAGCATTTAAGCCGTCAGCCGCAAAACTAATGCCTTTTACGAATACACAATATTATATTTTTTCGTAAGAACCAATCATTATATTAATAATAAAATAATACTTTGTTTTAAAACCACAGAATTTATTATGGTGAAGGCCAACCGGTTTCGCTTGGATTAGCTTCGTCAGGGCACAGTTATTATATGTGCCCTGACGAAGCTTACGATCCAAGCGAAACCGGTTGGCCTTCATCATAATAAATTCTGTGGTTTTAAAACCAAGAGTTTCTTTAATATTAATATAATATTAAATATTTAAATAATATTTACATTATATTAATAATCTAAACACACAAATATGAACCAGAAGAAAAGCCAGAAACTAAAAAGAACAATGGTCAAGACCGTGACTCGAACTCGGAACTTCTACTCCATCCGGGAGTAACATTCTGCCAATTAAGCCATAAATACCTCATTCTAAAGCGGCATTTTTAAACGATCTCATACTTCAATTAAAAAATATGAATATTTTAATTTCGTCCGATTTTAGGCTGCCATCTTTTGAAGATATTCAAAGTTCTACCAAAGGTATAATTCTGTTAAATACATCATCTATATATTTTGATATATTTTCAGATAATTTACAAAAGTTCAAAAAACTTATTAATTTAAAAATTTTATAATTTGAAATTGCTTACTTGTTGTTCCATTGTACTGTTATTGGGTTTATATCTGTTGTACAATAATAAAAATAAAAAAAAATTATTTTCAACGAAATATACAATGCGAACCTTAGAGTATACTAGAGGTAGCCCAAGCCAAGGCAGTGAAGTCAGTTTTGGACTTGTTTTTGATGATTTTAACATGACTCGGCGCACCTGGGCGTGGCTAAGACTAAGGCTACGGTATTTTATACATCCATTCATATCACATATCGACATAATGTTTTGTGTATTCTGTATGGCCACTTTTTCACAGTATTTTATCAACAAAAATATAGCATCTAACCTAAAAAAAACCGTTTAGTTGTGTCAAGTTTAGTGGCATAATAAAAAATGTGGGCGGAGTCCCGCCGTTAACCAGCGAAGATAGCCAGCTTAAGATCATTGCGACAATATATATAAGCGGTCCAAGAAATTTGTTGTCTCTTTCTCTCTCATGGTGTACGATGTAAAAGCTCGGAAAAAGTGATTCATTACAATTTCGGATGGGTTGGGTAAAACAAATAAGCTATCCCTCCATATATTGTTACTTCAAGATGCGAACAGATAGTAAAAAATGTTTTGAACCACACTGCGAGACTGAAATGAATGTGCACCTATAAATGTTAAATGTTAATCAAAACACTATTGCATCGCCAATGTCATTGGGGGCGTCCATGCTTTGGAAAAACAACAGAGATCACCCACGGGAATGATGGACTGTGGATCTAAAAAGAATTACCGATTTCAGGTGGGTGAGAGAGAAACATTTAAGGAAGGCCTGTATACGAAGCTGGACACTAAAAATCTTATAAAGAAGAAGAATGCAACATGGATGTGTTTCTCTGAGTATTGTGATGTTTTTTTCAAGCTTAATAAACCCACACAATTACAATAATACTTTTACAATTCAATATATAATTTCAATGAAAAACATCTTAAAAAAAAACAGCTCGTTTATGTTAGTATCTTTATTAGTGTCTAAGGCAGTGCTTTTACAGAACAAATTCAACAGCAATCAATGACAGTTGTTGGTACCTATCTCTATAATCAATTATTCTGCTGTTTTTTCTACTGCCTACCCTGATCAAAAATTTTTATTCACGCCACTGTAGTACAGGTATCTATATGAACATTATGAAATATCCAAGCAGATATCCTCTTTTTCTATTTAAGTTGAAGCTTGGAATTTCAAACAGTCACGGCTTGGCGTTTCATTTTGACATATATTATTCTTGGAACTCACACCCTCACATAGAAGGACACACATTCTAAATAATGGTTTGTATTTATATACACATTTCATACGTTCATACCTACCTACATACATACATATGTAGGATTATATTTCTAGTATCTCACAGGCTTGCCTACATATATTTTCATTCACCTACATTCTAAATTATAATTAAAGAAGCGTTTTCATACAATGTTTTTCTGGGAGACATGATACTCCGGTGATAGCAGGTTTAAAAATACCGCGATGACGAATGATCTGCGAGCTTAACGCAAACACATCGATAAAGTTTTACCAACAAAATCGGTTATTTGCCAACGATATGCGACAGTTCAAGTCGACTAAATTGGCTTACTTTAGTGTGGTCCGTCCGTCCAAGCTCCTCTGCATATCGATATATATCGCGGCTGAAATTTCCCGTGGAAATCAACATGCGGGCTGCTTTAATGAACGGAGACAGATTTTAACTTAAGGAAACGTAGCCCGAATAGTTATTTATGATATCACGCGTAATAGCTAACGACTATTGGTATAAAAAAAACAATCAAGATATGACTAATATAATTCAAAAAATCAATATTGTAAAACAAACACGTGTTATTTTAGTCTATGCCATATAAAAAAGGTGTCAGTGTTGCTATAGTAGAGTGATTTTTTTCTCAACTTTGATAATTTTTCGATGTATTAAACAGCGTCGTTCGTCGCAAGGTTGTCGTTAAGCAAACGTTGACAGCTTGAAGTAACAATATATGGAGGGATAGCTAATTTGTTTTACCCAACCCATCCGAAATTGTAATAAATCACTTTTTCCGAGTTTTTACATCGTACACCATGAGAGAGAAAGAGACAACAAATTTCTTGGACTGCTTCTAAATACTGTCGTAATGATCGTAAGCTGGTTATTTTCGCTGGTTAACGGCGGGACTCCGCCCACATTTTTATTTGCCACTAAACTTGACACAACTAAACGGTTTTTTAGGTTAGATGCTGACTGTGAAAAAAGTGGCTATACCACAAAAAAGATTATGTCGATATGTGATATGAATGGATGTATTAGCCTTAGTCTTAGCCACGCTCATTTGCGCGAGTCATGTTAAAATCATCAAAAACAAGTCCAAAACTGACTTCACTGGCTTTGGCTTGGGCTACCTCTTGTATACTCTAAGGTTGACAGCCTATTAGGTTGTACTTAGTTATCGATATGGGTCTGCTAGCCCCCTTGTAATAAATTTTAGCATTGGGATGCTGTGTGGACAATATTTTCAGAGATATAAAGACCAAATTATCATTACGATCTCTTTTATACGTCATTAGACACTTTTGGGTCTTTGAAATATTGTATTCGACGTTATTCTTATTCCAATATAAAACTCTCTTGAAAAACCTGATTTAACTATTAATTTTCTGCTTCGAAACCCTCTGAGCTATTGAAGTTTGTAGATTAGTAGTTGTTAGTAGATTTCAAAGAAGTTTATATTTCAAAATAACTCACATCGACCTAAACCAAAATCAATAGCAGTAAAGTTACCACGAGTAGACCGACAGTCAAAATGTTGTACCAAAGTTATCCAATATTTAATAGATCCGAACCTACATTTAAAATTCCCAAATTCATAGAGATGACAAGAAGAAAAAATATATCTGTGGGTTACGAGAAAATATTCATTTTATGCGGAAAAATATGGTAAATAAGTACTCGGGCCGGTGTGGCCACACCCACGTGAATAAATTCTTTATTTTTTCTTTCAATTAGTGACAACATTATTTTTTGAGCTTTTCACTTTCACCGATTAAAGCAAACTTAATTAAGTTCACGCCACTGGGAAGAGAAATCAACAAACGTTAAATATTCTAAATGTCAAGATGAATGTCGGAGATTCCGGTCTAGTATTGACGCACGACAGGGTGGAACTAGTTGTGACCTTGCGGTACACTCGTGATTTTTTTTTTTGGTTACACCTAAGTCAACTTTTTGCAAAATACTGTAGTCAAGAATGCTGATTTTTTCCTGACTCCAGCGTGGCTAGGGTTTTCATGGACACACCTTTTTTACATCCATTTTAACATATGTCTACATAATGTTTTTTTATTTATTTGTATAACCACTTCTTCACAGCATTGTTATCAACAAAAAATATATATAATCTCAAAAACCGTTGTCCTGTTATGTCGCATAACAAAACCTAGTGGACGTAGTCACCGGAGACGCGGGACACGGAAAGCATGCTAACATACCTAAAAGTGGTGCGATATTATGTGACAACTTGTCTTGTCTCTTTCTCTCTCACGGTTTACGGCGTTAAAACCCGGAGAAAGTGATTTTATCGTAAATTAGTACAGGTTGGGTAAAAACATTAAGTTCTCTCTAAAAGAAGTCACGCACTCCTTGCGCTGGTGGCAGTAAGTTTGAAATTGCCTAGTCACTTTAGCTGATTGTCTCAAATATTGCTAAAAATCACCTTAAAGTAAGTTTTTTTTTCTTTCTTCGAACAATGTCAATATATTTGAAAAAAAAATAATATCGCCAATGTCGGAAATTTATAATATGGATCATTTTCAAGTAATATGAGATTAATAAAAATGACTGGATTTATAATGGTTACGATAGCGCAATCGGTAGATGCGTTACTCCCGGATAGAGTAGAGATCCCGAGTTCGAGTCTCGGTCGCAACCAAATCTTTTTTTATTTTCTCTTTCATATTATTGATATTTTTTCAATAGTTTACATTGCAATAATTTATTTAACTCAAATGGTGTTTTAATACAGTTTTTAAAATACCATTACTGGTAAAAGAATGCCATATTGTAAGGCGAAAGGGCTGAGGCGCCATTTTGGGAAGTTTATACCAGAGCACTTTAAAGTTTTTTTGTTTTACAATAAAATTCATAAGCCTTCAGTAATTGGTCGATTTTGAAAAAAAAAGTCCCAAACTTGTGTCGCTTGAGTCAAACTTTCTCTCAAACAGTAAATATTGAAAACGAAAAAAACGAAAGTCAAAGCATTCAATGCAGAAAAAAATATTGATCAAAACTGCACATTTAACTCATTTTCGACCAAAGTGTCGCTTAAGCCATTTTGTCTTTCCAGCGACGATACAGCTAAAAGGTCCACGTGGAAAATGACGAAGGTATGAGAGGCTCTTTAACAGTATGAGTTCCAAGTCCGTCTCTACTGATAAATTCCGTAAATCCAAAGGTCGACTTTTCTTTTCAATGTTACAGCAAGTAGGTTAACTATAGTATCATGGTTTAAACCTATAACCAATGCAACTATATAAATATATGTATATTTTATATATATATATATATACTCGTATATATTTTTAAATTATAATTTAAATGTTTTTCTATTGTTTTCTCATTGTTCGGTTATTTTATTTTATTTTTAGAAGCTTTTTTTGTTACAGCAAGTAGGTTACCTATAGTATCATGGTATAACCCTATAACCAATGCAACTTCCAACTTTTCTCATTGTTTGGAGAGGAATTTTTGTTGATATATAATCTAAAAAATATATAATCGCTTAAAAGGCAAAAGGGCTTAGGCGACACTTGGGTCAAAAATAGTTAAATATTATGTAATTTTGATGAGTTTTTATTTCTGTATCGAAGACTCTCGTTTGATTCTGAAGACTTTTGTGGCCCTTCAGCCATCTAAAATATATATTTACCATCTTGGAGTAAGGCTTGACTCAAGCGATACAAGTTGTGAACGTGTTTATAGTTTATGTCACTTCAGGTAACTCGGTGAGATCATTGAGTTACCTGAGTAAACTTTTTTTTTTAATCCAACCAGGTACTGAAGATTTATAAATTTTATTGTAAAACAACAAAAAAACTTTAAAGTCCTCTGGTGTAAGCTTCCCAAAATGGTGCTTCAGCCCTTTTGCCTTTCCGGCGACGAAATCGTTACCTGTGAACGTTTTAATTTGTTCATCGTTTTTACAGTTATTTTGAACTTTATAACTTGTTGGCCGTAGTTGACAAAAGCTCACGAAGGTAGCGATTTCTCCAAATTCGGAACATCATTCGATATGAAAAAAATTAGCCAATATCATTGTATACTCGTAAGTGAACATCAGATTTCGTCACACCAACATATTAATGTCAGATTCTTGCGAGATTGTCCAGTTCTCCCTTGAAATGTAACGAACCAAGTGAAATCGCACCCTAGGGCTCTTCTTGCATGGCCACCTGACATATTTGGTTAAGTTGGTGTTACTGACATACAGCCAGGCCGGGCCCTGAGTCAAACGGCGCCTGGTGCGGCTACAATTTTTGTTCTAACCTCGGAGTAACAATGAATGGAGAGAGAGCTAATTATTTTTACCCAACCTATACTAATTTGCGATAAATCACTTTCTCCGGATTTTCACGTCGTACACCATGAGAGAGAAAGAGACAACAAAAATAACACACCGCTTTTATGTACTGTAAGGATGATCTTGGTCTTCCGCATCTCCGGAGACTCCGCCCACATGTTTTGATGTGCGACTTAAACTGGACACAACTAAGCGGTTTTTTAGGTTAATGATATATTTTTTGTTGATGACAATACTGTGAAAAAGTGGTTATACGAATAAACAAAAACATTATGTCGACATGCGCTATGAATGGATGTATAAATACCCTACCCCTAGTCCTAGCCACGCACAGGTCTGCCGAGTCCGGCAAAAGTCATCAAAAACTGACTACACTGTCTTGGATAGGTACCACTATGTATTCTAAGGTTCTAACAGAAGATTGGTACCAACTCGAATCAACTATAAGACGAGGGCTCGAGGTTTTACTCCGCGCCATCGGACCGGGACTTTATGGGTTCAATTTCCGTTAGTGAATGGAATGGTTTCCTTTCATTTTATACCAAATCGTCGCCGGAAAAGCAAAAGGGCTGAAACGCCAATTTGGGAAGTTATTTTTTTATTATTTTACAATAAATTTCATAAGTCTTCAGTACCTGGTTGGATTTAAAAAAAAATTAACTCAGGTAACTTGGTGGGAGCATTGACAAAGCAAGCGACAAAAAGATTTTTAAAAGTCTCAAACTTGTGTCGCTAAAGTCAAGCCTTTCCCAAATGGTAAACACATTTTAGATGGCTAAAGGGTCGCAAAAGTCTTCAGAATCAAACGATAGTCAGAGCATTCGATGCAGAAAAAAAAACCATCAAAACTGCATATTTAGCACATTTTTGACTAAAGTGTCGCTCAAGTCCTTTTTGTCAAGATTGTTCTGAAATGACCCCATCATGGTATCCCGTCAGATTCCTATTTCCAGCTAGAAGCTCATCAACCTCAATGCTGCCTGGATGGACTCCCTCATTGATGTCCTTCTGTATACATGAGACCTAATTTCCTCCATTAACATTTTTTCATTTATTTTTTTCTTATGAATTTATGTTTTTTCTTTATTATTGTGTATAAACGATATGTATCACAACTTTTTTTATATGTTATTATCAATTATGGAATGTATCGCATTGCACTACTACTGCATACCTTCTGGAATAAAACTTTTATTATTAATAATATACCAATAATTAACACCTTCATCCAAATAAATAACCGCAAATCATAAGAACTCATTATCAATTTTACTGTCTGGGGGAAATAATATTTCCTCACTACGTTTAAGTGTATTAAAATCCATCAATATTGTGTTCCGTAGTTCCGTCGAAGTGTTTTATGCGATATTCAGTCTCAGTTTACGAACCTATTTAGTATTAATTACATCCATAAACTATGTTTTTCAGGTGTCGACTTAATGTTTATTACCAACGGATATCCATAACTTGATTTCTATCGAATCCTCAATTCCTAACTAGCTTTGCATGCCATTCCTAAGAATATTTTCACCAAGGTGGATCCATTTTATTTTATTAGCAGGTAAGTTTTTTTGATGATCATGTGTAATGCAGTGAAAGTTTTCAAGAATTTTTATTGTGGAAGGCATGGCATCTTGTAAAGCTATCGCGAAGGTAAAGCAGCAATCGCAGAAGTTGACACTTGGCTAAGTTACAACTTTAAAATGAAATTGTATTTTTTGCAGGTGTACAAAAATAGAAATAAATATTTATAATTTATATAAAAAGCGATATGAATGAAGAGTATTAGTTCTAATCATAGATTTGGTAGAGTAGTATCTATCCAAGGCAGTGAAGTCAATTTTTGACTTGTTTTTGATGATTTTAACATGACTCGGCGCACCTGGGCGTGGCTAAGATTAAGGCTACGGTATTTATACATCCATTCATACCACATATCGGCATAACTTTTTCCACAGTATTGATATCCACAAAAATTTAGCATATAACCTAAAAACCGTTTAGTTGTGTCAAGTTTAGTGGCATAATAAAAAATGTGGGTGGAGTCCCGCGGTGAACTAGGACCTTAAGATCATCGCGACAGTATTTAGAAGCGGTCAATGAAATTTGCTGTCTCTTTCTCTCTCATGGTGTACGACGTAAAATCCCGGAGAAAGTCATTTATCGCAAGTTTGTGTAGGTTGGGTAAAAATAATTTGCTCTCCCTCTATATATTGTTACATTAAGGTTCTAATTAATTTTCTTGGTGAGTACATACGTACGAGTGTGAAATTTTCAAATTTGGAACTGATGTCAATTGAAATAATCCACTTAAAAAAATAATTCTTTTAAATCACTGCCTACTAATAATAGTGTATTTTAGCAGAAGTTATTCAATATTTCCCGAGAAACACGTGGCACGATCAAGTAAATCGAATACTAGAATCAGGTCATGTGAAGAGTCAGAATAACAGAAGAGTATGTACGAATGTAAATGAAACAAGCAGTGTGTGCCAAGACAGAGTTGTTTGGCGGTCCGTCCTATCTGCCTACCCCTGCGGAGAAACGGCGTGATGGTTAGTTAGTTTTTATTCAATATTTGAAATGTGTGAATCAAAGTGATTTTTCATGGGTAACAAACAACTAGCTGTAAGTTATAAGTTTAAAATTAATGGGGGTGAGATATCAAAAAAAATCTTTTACTATCATTTTATTGTTGTATCGAACAATAGAAATTTCTGGCAATCAATAATGCTTCTTGATTTTACATTTATTTTCAAAATTATTGTTAATAAGCACCTGTAATTATTTAAAAAATGTAAAATATGTTTGTTTTTTAATTATTTCAGTTATGATTTTTTTTTCTGAAACGGCTTTTCACAAGTTAAACACAGCAAAACAAATTGAAACTCCAAAATGGTCGACATCGTTTGACATACTTACATCTGCAGTCGACCAAAATACGAACTGACGAACGAATGAACAATTTTTTTTTTGTAATGTAAATATAAATATGTATTTTTTTATTATGGTGTTATAACATTGTAAAATAAAAACATTCTTTACATAGTTAGGTTGGTAGGTACATACTTGTCGATCATTCCGTTTTGTTTGGTATACCAACAGCTAGGAAATAGTTGTAAAATTATGATCAATGATGAAATGTTTACAACTTCTAGTAATACCGGAGGCACCTACCTCTTAATGTTTGAGTAGGTACCTACTTGAAACTTGAAATCCCATTACTTTAGTAGTTGTAAATGAACACAATAATAATATTAAATCTTGTCTAGTTATAATGCAATTTCCACACTAGTAAAATTATTTTATTGTTTTCCCTATTGTGTTTTAATAAAATTTGATGGTAGATTATATGGTAAGAAAGTAAACTTCTGTTAGTAGCCATTATAAAAATATAAATTTATTTCAATTGTCACAATTTAATATTTTGAATCAACCAAATCGCCCAGGCCCGAAAAACTAAAATTTCTCTCATATATTATATATTTCGGAAGAACAATTTTTTTTAAATATTATTTTGAAATTAGACGGTGTCTCTGACAGCTAATCTTGGAGTTTTTTTTTTTTTTTTTACATGAATACCAAGAGTCTCAACTGCTCCCAACCGTCTAGAGCCAGTGAGACTATAGCATCCCCAAATTGGGTATGTTGTGAAGCTGAAGGTAGTGAGGAGGGGAAGGAGATCGGGAAGAGGAAGGTTGGGAAGAACCTGGCTATTCAGATCTGGTCACCAAACACGGCTTAAACCATTTCAAGCAACGTTTCGATTCAGAATGGTGGTCTTTCACCAGGGCGATACTTAGAGTATCTACCACTCTGGAGTAACAATGTATGGAGAGAGAGCTAATTCTTTTTACCCAACCTATACAAACTTGCGATAAATCACTTTCTTCCGATTTTTACGTCGTACGCCATGAGAGAGAAAAAGACAACAAAAATAACACACCACTTTTATGTACTGTAAGGATGATCTCGGACTCCCGCGTCTTCAGCTATATGCAGATATGTGACTAAACTGGACACAACTAAACGGTTTTTTAGGTTACATGCTATATTTTTGTTGACAACAATTCTGTGAAAAAGTGATTACACGAATAAACAAAAACATTGTGTCGACATGTGCTATGAATAGATGTATAAATACCCTAGCCCTAGTCCTAGCCACGCCCAGGTCTGCCGAGTCCGGCAAAAAACATCAAAAACTGACTACACTGCCTTGGATAGGTACCACTCTATGTACTCTAAGCAGCTAATTCATTCGAATGATTTTTTTAAATTCGAAACGATTTGTTTTGATATCTAATATTTCGAAGAGGATATTTCGACTTTGCCCACCACTTGTATACACTTAGCTGAAAGTGTCGATTGAAGTATTAAAATTTTTTTATTTTTTTTTTTAACTGGTAGGTTTTAGCTTTTTGTGTACAAATTCGTATCTTTAAATGTAAAATGGGAAGTGAAAGAGTTAAGAAAAACCATACAGAGAAGCCATTATCAAAGAAATTTGTATAAATGCACTAATAATTATTGTATAATATATATAAAAAATGTATACATTGAGGGCGGAAAAATATTACAGTTTACACATTAATGCGAGTCAGTACTGCCATCTGTTGACAGTTCTACGTGGCTAATGCATTCGCGTGTTTAAATTTATCACATAGATGTCAGTATTAAATGAATTACTATTTTTTCATATCACATTGTGACGTTTGTTGTTGTTTATTGTTCAAGTTCACTCACTTAAAAATGTATTATTAATTTGGAATCAAGATTGACATGAAACTCCGTATGAAAATTTAAAAAAATATTTTGTTACTTTATTGACTGACTTGACTGTAAGCAAAAACCTTAACGAATCATGTATCGATTCACATACTTATCTGTGAGAGCGAATTTCTAAAATATATCTTCTGTTTAAATCATAGACATAAAATACAAGACACGTCATATTCATCCAAATTGAACGATAAATATGGCATGCTCTGAAAGCATGAAAAGGATAGCCATACCAAGCAGAATATGTGTGTATGAATGAGATAGCTATATGAACGTCCCGCGTTACATTCTCCGCGTTACAAGCCCTCTCTTCCCCAACGAACTTACGAGCGAAGTAGCATGCGACGTACTCGTGTACTGTCGCAATGTTGTCTTCCACACACTTATGTATTTCTGCATTCGCTATCTCACTTATTTTGAATAATTGAAATAATACGTGATTTGTGTGTACTTCGCATGAAAAGAAACTCCATGAGATTTGTTTTTTGTTCCCGAATGATTTTTACACTTGTCAAAAGCACGGGAAGGCATTTTATCTCAGAAAAGAGCTTACAGCGATGCGTTTGTGGCAGCTGGTGACAGCTTGTTTGTCAAACGAATGTTTGTGCGAGACTAAACGCAGTAAATCTCAGGTATGCCACGTTGGCTTAGCTTCGTACAGTCACGCGCGGTGTCTCAGTAACGTATCTACATTATTTAATTCATCTAAGGTTTAAATAGCTCCCCCGACTGCACACTGCACATAATATATTTTACAGGAAACTAAAAATGCTGTATAAATGAGATCCCTTAGGCGTATGTGCGTAAAAGCATCCGAGTTAAAAATGTAGATATTCGGAAATAATGCAAGGCTATGATAAGCGTAATGAATAGGATTAAGAAAGGGACGCTTTGAATGGTTTGCGCATGTAGAGCTGATGAACGAATAAAGTAGTGTAAATTAATATATGAAGCGAAAGTGAATGGAAGAAGTATGAGACACCCGAGGAAAACATAACACGATCAATTGAATCAAATACTTGCCCTGCGCCGATCCAATCAAACAGGCCAAATGACTCCTGAGCTTTGTTTATTCGTATAACCACTTTTTCACAGTATTGTAATCAACAAAAATATATCATATAACTTAAAAAAACCGTTTAGTTGTGTCGAGTTTAGTCATGTATGAAAACATGTGGGCGGAGTCCCCGGAGACGCGGGACACCAAGATTATCCTTACATTACATAAAAGCTAACTAACTAACCATCACGCCGGAAAATTAGCTAAGGCAAGAGGACAGACCGCCATATAACTCTGTCTTGGCACACACTCCTTGCTTCATTTACATTCATACATCGTCTCATACATGCTTGATCGTGCCATGTCTTTCTCGGGCGTCCTCGACTTCTTCTTCCATTCACTTTCGCATCATATATTCTTTTCACACTCCTTTCTTACTCACATAAAAGCGGTGTGTTATTTTTGCTGTCTCTTTCTCTCTCATGGTGTACGACGTGAAAACCCGGAGAAAGTAATTTATCGCAAGTTTGTATATAGGTTGGGTAAAAATAATTAGCTCTCTCTCCACACATTGTTACTCCAAGCTCCTGAGATGGATTGACATGGATCGATTGGATTTTCGGCAAGGGCCAAATCCACGAAATCCAAATAAATCTCTAACTTTAGTTTGCTTGATTTTTTTTGATTTTAATTTTTTTTATTTATTTATTTTTTTTTTTTTTTATTTTTTTTTCTTTTTCATTTGGCAGCTCCACCTGAAAAGTTCTCGGCCGCGGTGCCGCAAGTTGAAGTGCTCGGCCGTCTCCAAGTCCTCGGCTTCGCTCTGGTCATCTTCGTGGGAGGTCATATTCTGATGTTGTAGATGTTCAGATGTTTGAATTGAATCAAATGTTGTGAATTTGACCTCCGACGCCGCACTATCCGTTGATGGTGTCGGTCAGGAGCTGACCAGTTTTTCGGCCTTGGACCTGCAGGTGGCGAGTCTCCCGCGGACCCTGATGAGGCCCTGCAGGAGAGACATTATGTCCTCGTCATCAGTGGCGTTCGAGGGTTCCTGCCCGCGTCTTTCTCAGGTAGCGACTCACGTCGCTGCTCCGGTCGTGGGGGGCTTGATGCGCCGCCGCTGGCCATTCGCCCAAGATCTGCCGTCTACCCTGGATGTCGGGGCTGGCTCGCGCGCCTCTGGCGCTCATACGTTGCAGGGCGCTGCTGGGCCTCGCTCTGCGCTGAAGAGCGGCTACGTAAGCCACTCTTTTTGGCACCCGCTGAAGTTAGCGGGTGAGCGCCTCCACGAATTGCAGCACTTGGCGGGGGCGCTTCGCGGTCGATCTTGGTGCAGTCAGCCGTGGCGTGTGCTCCCTCACGCAGCGAGTATTTATGCGCAGTTCCTGGACTGTTACCCAGTTCTGGCATCTGTGGCACTAAGTTCGTGCTGCAGGTGGTTGCTGCGATATTTCGTCATCGATACCTTGCAGTAGCAAGTATCTGACGGCAGCTTCTTGAGGGTGGCCCATGTTGGTCTTCTGACCAAAGTGGGCGAGGTATAGCGGGTACTCAGTGCCCGGCGTGGTCATCTCGACCACGACGTTTGCCGGGAAGCCTTGGGCCTCGAGATCTTCGAGGATGGTAGCAGTAGGCATCTTCGGTAGCCCTCTGATGACGGTCTTTTTTTAATTTTTTCTGCCTCTGTGGTGTAGGTGTGGAAGGACTTTTCCTCACCTCGGAGCGCGGTAGTGAGCGCACGGTGCGCCTCGACCGAGCGCACCATCACGCTGGTGGTCCCTCCCCGGTTGTACCGGAAATTGAAGGGTGTGGTGCCGATGTGGCACTTCACCTCGGCGGTGATCTCGTTGTGGGTCAAGTTGTCTATGGACATGACCACAGGCGGCACCCTGGTGCTTGTTTTGCCTGTCTCAACGGCTGCTGTGTTTCTGGGATGTGCTGTAGGAGCGGGCCGTGTCTTGGGCGCAGCTCTGGAAGTTGAAGGCACGGGACGTGAAGTGGGTGCCGGGCGCTTGAGAGGCGGTGGAGCGACGGAATTGTCGTTGCCTACCTCCGGGAGGACTTTGAATTTGTTCCTCTGAACAAGCTCGAAGGTCGGTGTTGGTGGGGAGTGCGGACGTTTCGATGCCGGAGCTCTCTGCCACTCAGCCTCCATGGGCACCGTCTTGTTGGACGTTCCGGGTCCAACCGCTACTTCCTGGGGGGCAGCTGGTTGATAAATGAACACGGGCTTGTTGGTGCGCGGGTCTATTCTTACCGAGGTGGCTCCCGGCGGGAAATGGATGATACCGTCTGAAGGGAACACGTTCTTGGTGCCCTTCAGTCTCGGTAGTCTCATTCGTAGGGGGGATGGCATAGCGTGACGGTCTGCAGCGGTCGGGGGGGCGAGAATCTGAAAGAAACTCGGTTTGCTTGCCTTGAGAAAGGCAGTTTTTTGCGATGTGGATTATCGGCGGGCTGGTTGCCGGCAGCGACGAACTTCGCGCACACCTCTGGTACGCGTAGGCCTCACTCTGCCAACGCACAGCTTCACCTTTCGACCTCGTGTGTTTACTTGTTTAGCGGAGCCAGGCTTGCTAAACCAGAAAACAGCACTTATCGCTAAGCACGTCGACTTTCGTCTCTTCGTAGCGCTAATCGGTAGCTAGCTTTTTTAGTTTGCTTGCAAAAAATGTGAAATAACACCTTTGACCAAAACACAGTCGATATAAAATCGTCGCTGGAAAGGCAAAAGGGCTTAAGCGACACTTCGGTAAAAAAAATAGTTAAATATGCAGTTTTGATCAGTTTTTTTTCCAGCATCGTATGCTTTGACTCTCGTTTGATTCTGAAGACTTCTGTGTCCCTTCAGCCATTTGAAATATATTTACCATTTGGGAGAGGGCTTGACTCAAGCGACACAATTTTGGGTCTTTTTAGCTTTTTGTCGCTT
Source organism: Drusus annulatus (assembly GCA_022651775.1). NCBI lineage: Eukaryota > Metazoa > Arthropoda > Insecta > Trichoptera > Limnephilidae > Drusus > Drusus annulatus. Next base: position 147,083 of record JAGWCC010000730.1, read on the forward strand.
CAGGTAACTAGTCAGTGAGAGCATTGAGTTACCTGAGTTAACTTTTTTTTCAAAATCCAACCAGGTACTGAAGACTTGTGAATTTTATTGTGAAACAAAAAAAACCTTAAAGTGCTCTGGTGTAAACATCCCAAAATGGCGCTTCAGCCCTTTTGCTTTTCCGGCGACGATGCTATCAAAAATTTCACGCAGGGAATAGAAAATAATAAATATGGTGAGTACCAACCTTGACAGTTGAAACAATTATTTTCCACTCCAAAGGTGATAATATTAAGTAAAAATTGCAATATGTACCTATAGATAACGCGGAATAATTTATTGTTGACCCAAACAGCACTCAAGTAGGATTGTGTGTATCGGTGCATATGTATACACTTCAGACAGTAATGCCTTTGCCAAACGTCACTTAAAAAAAGCAGCACTATGCCTTGCATGCGCGTACGTATTATTATTGTTAAAGGGACAAGTAGTGTCAAATTTTAAAATTCGGAAAGTTTTCCAGTTCTTTTTTACTATAAATATTAAAAATAAACTTTTTATTAAATTCGCTAGAATATTCTTTACTAAAGTCGAATAACAAGTTTGAAACATGATGTATGCAAGCAATGCAATGCAAATGGTCACCCTTAGATTCTTACTCCGAGTGGTCACCACACATAACTATTCTAAAAAATAGAGTTCGAAAATTAACATATTATATTTTTAGTTGTTTAAGGCATATTCTTAATGAAGAATTACTAAGAATGACCTATTTCGCTTTCTGTCAATCCATAATTCAATATGGTATAATAAAATTTTATATCCTTCAGAACTTTTATTTAAAGAATTTAAAGTCAGAAAATTAAATACCCTTTATTTGTACCACGCCACATTACAAATATATAAAAAAGAAATTTTAAATAAAAACCGAACCATTCAAAAATGCACATTACCGATCCCGATTTTTAAAAAAAAACAATAGGTCAGCAAAATTACAAATATCTAGGAATAAAATTCTTTAATAGTTTACCGGAAAAAATAAGATTGATTAATGATGATCTCAAAGAATTCAAAATACAATTAAAAAACTACACTGAAAACTTAACATGAATATTTTTGAAAAATCATTACAGCAAATTATTAGTAACTAAATAAATAACACCCCCTCATACACATAAGCACAGCTTTTTTATGAGGGTACACCTTTATAATTTACAATGAAATGTTAGATTTAAATATATATATTAATATAACACTTTACATTATAATGTATAATCTCTGTTTTATATTATCTACTATGTATTATGTTTTAAAAAAAATGCATCTGTTTTCGTGTCAATTTTTACTATGACACCAATAATTTACCAAAATATTATTATTACGTATTACCTAAACAGATTGCTTGTATCAAAGATTAGAGCACTCCATAGCTATAAGCCTGCACATTGGCGTCTCGTGACTTTTGAGTAAGCTAGAGTTCTAAATTTAAAAAAAACGACGGTTTTGGTGTTGTACCTAAAAAAAAAATTGTATGACCTTTTTTTCTGTGGGGTTAACACTACTTGGTCGAAAAAATCCTAAACGTCATATTTTTCAACCTAAGCACTCCAGCCCACTCAAAAGTCACGATCCGCCACTGTGCCTGTATATCGTTAGACGTGAATTGCAATAGATTGTGTGCCTACTCCTTTCCGTTAAGATTATGGGATCAAAGCATTGAGTGTTTTTTCAAGTCCAAAGTGCTTATAATAACAGAATCGAGTCTTGCTAGCGCCAATGTTCATGTGAACCTATCAATTAGTTTTAACATCGCAGAGATTTGGACTCACTGTCCGGAGTCGTATCGTGTATGGCTGGATAATTAAATAATTGTATTCATTACTTGTCATTTATTTGTTTATCCCGAGTTAAAAGGTACGTAATAATTTTTTGATAGAATATAACTTAAGATTTATCCGTACAATAACATGTTGCATGTATGTTTTTTTTTTATATTTAACTAATTTAACCTTTCCCTTACCAATCATCCAAAAAAAACCCCCCATATCAAGGGGGGTGTCGAAAGACCCCCGCATATATTCGTATAAATCATAAAACATAGATCGTGGCAAGTGACGTAGCGCTTACAGCTCGCCGGCCGGCTAAGCGCGGAATGCGGCCAATATCCGTCTACACTGTCTACAGGCCGATAAGCGAAAACTCACCAGTGCTTTTTAAACATTTCGAGATATATTTTTAAACGAAAAAAATGATTACAATTACAGAATATAATGTGGTTTTATATTTTTCAAAGAAACTTACAAACATTTGAATAAATTACAACGAAAGCATTTTTACCATTACAACGGATATTTCGTTACATCAATAACCCTCGCAAATATGATTTTGAAAAATAATATTACGTTGACAAATTAGATTTCTTTTTAAATTTAAAGTAAATGAAATTTAATTATGCTGTTATTAAAACGTAAAATTATTTTCGAACTGTTTTGAACGTCGAAACTCTTTTCAAACTGTCCCGGCTTTCAACGTCGAAACAGCTGTCAAAATAATTTAAAAAACTAAAATACATGCAGACTTAAATAAAAGCATTATTAAATTATTATATTTGATATGAGTATTATTTATTTTTGTCACACATTAAGTTTATTAATGGACTTCTACGAATTTTAGATATCAATATTCCCTCTAAAAACGTCGGTTATTAGTGACAATACAACTAGATCAAGTCACAAGTTCGCTTAAAGTTTAGGATTATTTCAATATTTTATTCAAATTGATACTAATATTTACTAAATTATAATTGAAACACATGCTTGTAGGTTGGAGAATCCTGTTTTTTTTTTTTATAAAGTAAAAAGATTTAAAAAACGTTAAGTTAGCTCCCAATAAGTGATATATTGTTATATACATAAAGTTCGATATCAAGTTATTTTTGTTAGATTTTTTTTCATAAATTGACCTTTGCTCCGAACAAAATTATTAAAAAACCCGTTTTAAATGACAAAGAAATGTTTTAACAGCGACAGTTACTGCTAAACCATACCGTACAAGTAGACCAAAAGTCAAAATTAACATTTTTGGATTTCGGTCTACTTGTTTTTATTTTACTAATAAATATTATTACTTAAAAATGGTGAAGATATATGACTTGGAAGTTAATGGTAGAAGAATTTGGGGACGCCCAAGCAAGACATGGCACGATCATGTGAATCGAATACATACTTGAGTCGGGTCATGTCAGAATAACAACAGTCACAATAACAAAAAGAGTGGGTATTTATGAGAGGATATGGTATAAATTTTAATCAAAGAGTGTGGGCCAAGACAAAGTGGTGTGACGGTATATCCTCTCTACCTACCCTTGTAATTCAAACATTATTTTGATGCGTAAAAATACTTATATCACCGAATTTTTTTTATAAAGCCCGTTTTTTTATTAAAAACTATTTTTTTATTAAAAACAAAAGTGTATTTTCAATTAAACATTAAAAATTGTAAACAGAAATATACTTTTTTGTACAAAATATTTATTTAAAACAAAACTTACCCTAACTTCAATTTTAACCAAAAAAAGTTTTGGAACCACAATTACTGGAACACGTGCAAGGGAGTGAACGGAAGTCCGATGAACGAATTAGCGCAGTATAACTGTCTCGCTCTTTCGTATCTGTGGGACGAACCGTCCCGCGAATGTGTTGAAGTGAAACAAATAATATAACACAGTAACCTAAAGAGAAGACATTCAGAGCAGTATAGCGCGCAGTACGAATCCCACTAAAATGTATCAAAAACATTTTTTTCTATAGTACGTGCATTGAATATTGAGAAACGAAAAATGCCAAAATGTTCGGTAGTATTTTCTTAGAGATTACAAAAAAGGAGAGTTAAATTGTTCGATTAACTATCAACTTATCGTGCTTAAGGTGGATCATGGGGAGCTCCTCCACCCCTTTTGGATCCGGCTAGGTTAATAACAACGTTCCTCATTCATCACAATACTAATTATGGGTATAATTCTCCAATGTCCAGAATGTCAAGACTTGTTAACTCAAGCCATGGTCTTGAAATTTTTGGTTGCAGTCTAAATGATTTTCGTCATTCTTTACGACTCTACCAAAACTTTGACTAGACCATGGCTTGAATGTTTTCTCTTTTGTTTATTTTGCCTTATTTTTGTCATCGCTTCATTTATTATTATGTATATGCTATTCCTTCTCTGTTGCTCTTTTTTCCATTTCGTGTTTTAAATGTATTTTTTGTAATTGGACTTTAGTTCGTTAATTTATAAATAAATAACATTAAATAAATATATATATATATATATATATATATAACGTCGCCGGAAAGACATAAGGGCTGAAGCGCCATTTTGGGAAGTTTAGATAAGAGCACTTAAAAGTTTTTGTTCGTTTGTTTTACAATAAAATTCACAAGTCTTCAGTACCTTGTTGCATTTAAAAAAAAGTCAACGCAGATAACTCAATGCTCTCACTGAGTTATCTGAAGCGACAAAAAGCAAAAAAAAAAAAAGTCCCAAACTTGTGCCCCTTGAGTCAAGCCTTCTCCCAAATGGAAAAAAAATATTTTAGATAGCTAAAAGGTTACAAGTCTTCAGAATCAAACGAGAGTCAGAACATTCGATGCAAAAAAAAAAACTGACAAAACTATATATTTAACTATTTTTTTTTACCAAAGTGTCGCTTAAACCTTTTTGCCTTTCCACCGACGATATTATGTATTTATATACCAAATTAAATTACAATAAGTTTGTAATGTCCATAGAGAATTATACTCCAAGGTAATGTCATTATATATAGTATATACCTCAATGATATTTACATTTTTTTGTTTCAAACCTGTTTATTCTTGTTTATCTATATGTTCAAATGCCGGCTTATTTCGTGGGCTTTTTATTTTACAACGAAACTTTGACTGTCATTAGAAAATAATAACAAAAAATAGTCAGAACACCAATTTTATGTTGCTAAGTGACTGACAACAGCCATATTGATAAAATAATTCGAGTTTTATGCACAATACCGCGTTTTCGGCACAATATTTACTTGTCATTATTTTGCTGTCAAATTCTAACAAGTGTTTAATAAAACTACATAATTATATCTAAGCTATTATTCTAAAGTGATAATTAATATTTTTTGTAAATAATAGTTTGTGATTAATAAAATAACCAGTGAAATCCAACGCAAGTTTCAAGAAGTCTGACGTTCCAGTTTTTTCCTGTCAAAACAAATAAAAGGTGGTTATGGCTTCCAGCTGAGAGCCCGTTATACCCTCTCTTTCTGTTACATGCGTATTGTATAAGAAAGAGGACGAGGTTACAGCGTAGCTATTAGCGGAATGACTTTATAAACGTCTCTGATACTTCTACTATCATAATATTATTACAGTTTTTTTTCTAAACCTTAAAAATATTTTTTTAAACTGCCACCTTATAAAGAACTTTTTAGCCGATGTTATTATTTTTAATTTCGAAGTCTGGGTTTCAACCTACGCCGAACGTAATTCAATGTTCGCAACTCATTCACTAAAAATACAAGGGAAGAAATATTTCATGTGATTCTGCATATCAATATAAAATAATGGGTTTGATTATTTTACAGAAGCTGAAATCATGGGCATTATATCAAACTTGATATCCTGCGTAAGCTGCTTTGTAAATATGCTGGTTAGTAGCACTACTCGTGATTCATTTCATCTGTGTGCTCTTTTGTTGAAGACACTATTGCTTCTTGTATTTGTCAATGCTTTTAAAGAATTTTTGCTGTCATCATTTTCTTCCCTTTGTTTCTTATCTGGGATTTCGGCGGCTCCAGTTCGTTGCAGGCTCAGTTTTTCCTTGCAAAGCCTCTTAAGCTGCTTTCCCCAGCTTAGCCTGGGTTAGTAGAACTAGAATCAATTGAAATCCTTATTGTCTTTCCCCTGTACCCAGACTTCACAATATTTTGAACGAATGTAGGGATATACATAGTTGATATTTTCAACTTTCTCTCGTACATAACATACATCATCAACGCTACAACTCTTGGAGAGTCTTGGCCGCCTCTAGAAAACGCCTCCACCTTTGCCGGCCTTCTGCTGTTTCCTTCTAGTTCCTTATATTTTCAACGGCCTCCATAGTCAAGTGGTAAGACACTCGACTACGAATCCAAAGGTCGCGGGTTCAAACCCGGCGTGCAACACATTTAATTCATATAAAATAATAAAAAGTATATTTGCACCATGTTCTAGAGTGGTAGATACTCTAAATATCGCCCTGGTGAAAGACCATCATTCAGAATCGAAACGTTGCCTGAAATGTTTTGGTGACCAGATCTGAATAGCCAGGTACTTCCTAACCTTCATCTTCCCCATCTCGCTTCCCCTCTACTACCTTCAGCCTCACAGCATACCCCAATTGGGGATGCCATAATCCCACTGGCTCTAGACGTTTGGGAGCAGTTGGGACTCTTGCGCGGAATTCACTATAAAATAAATGATGTCTAAGACTGCAGTGTGTCAGAGTTTAGGCCTCTAAACACTCCTTCGTCCTGCAAGTTTATTATAGAAAACCCTCTTGGTTAGTTGGCTTTCTGCCATTTTTGCTGCATGTCCAGCCTACCAGATCCTTCCTGAGTTTTATAAATCTTGTTATTGATGGCTTTTCAAACATTTGCTAAAGCTTATGGTGGTCAATATTAAATGTGTCTTAGAAGTCTATTCTGGTTAAAATGTCCTGAAAGAATAGAGTTCATACATTGCTGGATAGTATTTAAATCAATTAACAGAATGGATCCGGTTTACTTAACCAACCCTGAAAATACCAGTTCATAATTAACTCTTAGATCAGCAACGTCATCAGCTATTGAAAGGATGAATAAACCAAAGTGCAGTTCAGATACAAAGTTCGAAAATCGCACTTTCAGAGTATCAGCCTTAAAGCTTGGAATAACCTCACACAAAACACATAAATTAATAAAATACTCATCTCTTCAGAAAACCATATCCATAAATAAATAGAGATAACCCAGCCCGAATGACCTCATTTACATAGTGTAATATTTTTTTTCTGCATTTGAATTATAGTAAGTCTTATTATTGTCTGCTGTGAAGCCGTTGAACGACATTATTACCGTTCATGAGATTGAATGAATTTGCATAATTTTTGAAAACCCCCCCTCTTTAAGTACTGATTAGTTTGTGAATAATTTTGGCCTTGAATACTGAATCAATTTGGTACCTACTTCAAATTGAAAATCTCCTAAAGGTGACGTTGAGTTTTTTACTGAGCCTTTAATCATCATTTAATTTTTTATATCAATTTAGTAAGGTATTATCAAGCGATGTGCTTAAAAAAACCAAATAAAAATATTACAGTAAATAGTGTGAATGTAAAGAAGTGATTTTGATACTCAATAATGTCCCGGTAGGCTGTTGGCAATACTGTAAAAGTCTCGGTAGGCTGTTAGCAATACTGTAAATGTCTCGGTAAACCATTTACAATAATTTAAATGTCTCGACAGATCGTTGGCAATACTGTAAATGTCTCCGTAAACCATTTACAATACTGTAAATGTCTCGACAGATTGTTGGCAATACTGTAAATGTCTCGGTAAACCATTTACAATACTGTAAATGTCTCGACAGATCGTTGGCAATACTGTAAATGTCTCGGTAAACCATTTACAATACTGTAAATGTCTCGACAGATCGTTGGCAATACTGTAAATGTCTCGGTAAACCATTTACAATACTGTAAATGTCTCGACAGATCGTTGGCAATACTGTAAATGCCTCAGTAAACCATTCGCAATTCTGTAAATGTCTCGAAAAACGTAAAGCTATAATGCAAATGCCCCGTTAGATAATATAATGCTACATATATTAAAACACTATACGATAAAAGGGATATTATGCTACAAATATCTTAATCTTTTAGTGACACTTTTCGCAAAGTCATGGTATTATAAAATCATGTAGTAAATATGTGTCATTAAAGTCGTAAATTTAGGAATCATTGAAGATAATATCAAAGAGATTGTAGCACACCTATCATAAAAACAAGTTATGTCACTGCTACAAATTTAATCTCAAAGATATCAGAACACATCACCTGCGGTATTCTGTCAATACATATATGTATATTTTTTATTAATTTTAATAAAAATTTTACACAATATTTGATAAAAAACATTATTTTATCATACCATTTACACTGGGCCGGATCCACCATACGTTAAAACTGTGCATAAAACATAGGCGCCATCTCTGAAGGCGGCCGTGAAAATAATGATTATTTAAATTTACTTCAAAATTTCCTTAAATCATATAAAAAAATTCCCTAAATCATTTAAAAATTACCCACATCAGCAGGATAATTATGTTTTTTATTGCCCTGGCAGAATCACTTGCATTGAACGACTAGTGAAAATGAATGGAAAAAAGGATTTTGTCCTGGATTTTTTTTACGAATTGCATAATACATAGTTATTTGGACACAAAGTCTGTTTTTTTGTGGTGTGTTATACGTTAAAATCGATGCGATCCAAAGTCTATAACCAATCAGCATGATCTACAGCAGTGGTGTCAACCAAGGTCCACCAAGGTTAATATTTACATTTCTCCAACTGATTCGTGGTGGAATTCAATTTCAATAACAGAAAATTTTAAACTTTTATTCCACTGTTTTTTTTTGTTAAGACTGAACTACGGTTATCTTCAGACTGGACATTCATTGCTTATACCATGGTATATATACATTTTGGGGGTGGCAAAGGTGGATAACAATGATTTTACATAAATTTTATGGAGTACTGTTATATCATGATTTTATAAATTGAAGACTTTGGAAATTTTTATTAAAATATAACTTAATATACCCGTTTCTTTAATTTATTTTTTTATTAAACCAAATTAGGTGGGTTATATTGTGTATTTTAAAATACGATTTTACAGTGAGTTTATATGATTAATTAAATGAGTGAATATGATTTTAGGTCTTTTCTCTGAAATGACACTCACAAAATTCTTAACCTGTATTTGGACGAAATGTTGATCCCATGTACAGTATGTATTTGAACAGCCACGCGTTTGTTTAATGTTCCAGATGGTGACCGGCACTAAGGTGGTTGGCTATGGCAGCATCATGGCCACAGTGTGGCTGGGCTTCAAGATGCACGGCATGTTCAAGGTGCCCCCACTGCCCATCGTGCCTCGCGACCACTACTGGGGACCCGGCAAGGCGCCCGCCTCCGAGGATACCAGCGTCAGACCTTTCAGGATTCAATTCACGCCCGACGTAAGTAGCTTTTACGTTATTTAACACACATATTGACTATCTTACACCTCTTCCGTTGCCAAGTTCAAAAGCTTTCTTCCGATCTCACGATGATGTGCCAGCATCACCCCAACTCCTAAGACACCGGCGTTAGTCCTTTCAAGATTAATTTTACGCCTGACGTACGTATCTTTTATCTAATATTTAACACCATCATCATTTGGGTGTAACCAAAAGCGACTAGAGAAAAGTTCTGTACTATTTTAACCGGTTAGTGACTGAGTGGACAAACGCGTTGGATTCCCACCCGGGCATCGTGGGTTCAATTCCTCTGCTAGGTAAGTCCTCCATCATTGCACAAGCAACATCTTCTGCTTATTATATGATGGCAGTAGGAGTTTTTCAAATATTGTCAGGTTATTCGTAACCCGGGAATGTTATTGTCTCTCTTTTTTTTACAAACGATATTTCAAATTAGTAAATGATTGGCAAAAATATCTTAATTCTGACAGCGCTTAGTTATATTTTTATTATTAATAACAGTCTACAAAGCTCACTTAAGTATTCAGACCATAGCCCATTGTGGTATCTCCCATCTTTTACCTTATTCCCTTGACAGTCCCAGCCCAGTCCCTTTAATAAAGTTAATTGGGTATTCTGCTCTCTCTCTTGGTTCCACAGCGTGGCTTTTCCAGGTATCAGAGCCTTCTTTCTTTCAACATTAACTCGTAATTTTTTTATTATTTCATTTAGACCAACAAATTATTTCTCTGTTCCAGATGGTTTCCGACTTGAAAGACCGACTCAACAAGACTAGATACACCACCCCGTTAGAACACGTCGGCTTTGAATACGGCTTCAACCACAACGCTCTAAAGGATGTGGTCAACTTCTGGCAGAATAACTACGACTTTGAAAGTCGCGAGAAGTACATGAACCAGTTTCCCCACTTCAAGACCATTATCCAGGGCCTCGACATGCACTTCATTCACATCAAGCCAGGCGTGCCGAAAGGCGTAAAGGTGTTGCCGCTGTTGATCTGTCATGGCTGGCCAGGCTCTATAAGGGAGTTTTATAAGATCATCCCGATGCTGACAACACGCAGAAAGATTCTGAATTCGTGTTTGAATTGGTTATACCGAGCTTGCCAGGATTTGGGTTTTCTCAGGTACCTATTTGAAATTGTTCATTATTTATTTTAAAGCATCTCAATAAATGCCAACAGAAAATGCCCCTTATATTAATTTGGTTTAAAAAGGTTTTTCTTGGACTGTGAAAGAAAGTGTGAAAGCTCACTCGAGCGAAGAATGAACATATAATTGAATCAGATATATTTTTACCTAGAATGGGGTATGTAACAGGGGAAAAGTGAATTTAAAGGAAGGTAATAACATAAGTTATAGTCTTTTCCAAAACTATTAAAATTCAATAATTTTAACATGTTATTGGATGGAGGGTTAACAACAAAATACATATTAATAAATTTTACATTATTTATTTTCTATCAAGCTATTGTTCGTATTCATATTTTTGTATTATAATATTGCCCTGATGAAAACTAGGCTGTGTCAACACTATTTGGCATATTAGTTTTAAAAGGTGATGTAGGTACACAAAGTTATTGCGTTTCATTTATGTATTTATCAAATTACCTAGATAAGCTTAAATTTAATGTTATATTTTCTTGTCATATTAATATTTATTTACAACTAAATATTAAATTTCAAATACGAGATTTTATTTGTTCACGTAAGCCAGAAAAGTAGTTTTCGAAGAAACACTTCCTCAGTTATAAATAAGGCGAAACCACCAAAAGATCAACCGATAGGAGTATGAACTATACCGAATGTAAAAAAAACTCACCAATGTGCTAAGACCTTTCGACTCCTAGGCTCCAGACAAGGCGATGAAATTGATTATCTGTTAGAAAAAGAATTACAATATTTTTTAAAATGTTGATAAATTTTAACAGAAGGAAAAATTGAGATTACTTCAGGCACACGGATACGCCCACTAAACAATTCTATCGTTTTATCTATTCAACGAATACCACAAACAAGATGAAACCGAGTGATGAATATTCTCCATTTATCGTTGTTCATACGATTTCTCTTTTAACCAACAATATTCTTTACTAAAAAATGTTTCTATCATTCCAGGCCGCCTCCAAGACTGGTCTAGGAGCCGTCCAAGTGGGCGCCGTGATGGCCAACCTGATGGAGCGCCTCGGCCACAAGCAGTACTATATCCAGGGAGGTGACTGGGGCGCCATCATCACCAGCGCCATGGCCACCCTGTACCCGGACACCGTGCTCGGCTACCACACCAACATGCCGATGATCAACTCCATGAAGACCAACCTGCGAACCCTCATCGGAAGTCTATGGCCGTCCATGTTCGTCAACAGCGAGTTTATCCACAAGGTGTATCCGTTGAAGAACAGGCTGGGGGAGATGATGAAGGAGACAGGATACTTTCATCTGCAGGCCACGAAGCCTGATACTGTCGGTGAGACATGATTTTTTTTTTTTGTTACCGCACAAGAGTCACAACTGTCCGGAGCCAGTGGGACAATGGCATCACAAATTATTGGGGTATGTTGTGAGACTGAAGAAATTGGTGAAAGGGAAAATGTGGAATAGGAAGGTTGGGAAGTTTCTGGCTTAAAAATTCATGGCTAAGGTCATCTCAAGCATGGTTTCAACTCTGAATGGTGGTTTTTCACCAGGGTGATAATGATAGTATCTTCCACTCTAGATTTAAGTTAGATTTTTGTTTGGTTATGTATGCACCGCTGTATTACAAATTACAAATGAGGAGATTCAAAAAGAATGCAAAACTAATATAAATTGAATGAACAAGTTTTAAAAAGGGATGCTAAGGTCATTTGAACAACGCTTATCAGGAGAATATGTGAAACACGAATTTGGGGTTACTCCGGGAAGACATGGCACGATCAAGTTAATCAAATATTTGAGTTGAGTGTTATGTCAAGAGCCAATATAACAGAAGAATATGTATGATTGCAAATAGTTTGTACCAAGACAGATTTTCTTGACATTCCATCCTACCTACCTACCTACACACACCTAATGTGTTGTAAATTTTAAGCCGTTTACGACAAAGGATGAACCGAGATACAGTGAATTAACTTAATAATTGGACGTAGTTATGCAAAAAGCATCCAACCCTAAAGAGATAAAACTGAGAAAAAGGCGTTTGAAAATATGATGATAAAAAAACAATGCAATCGGCATTTGTAAAGTGAATATCAGTGTTTTTTTCTTAATGAGCATTGTTATAAATAGGTAATTTATAATCAGTCAATGTATTTCTTTAAAAAAATGTATTTTTAATGTTATCCTACATTTTATAATGTTTCTTCAATTTAAGTCAAATATCTGCAATCTGCGTTAGTAAAAAAATAATTTCCAAAAATCTATTGCATTTGGAGCTTGGATGTTTTCAGCAGATGTAAATCTCGTATTTATCTATAGGAAAACATGTAAAATTCGATTTTGGCAAATTGTGGGTTGGACGCTTTCTGCATAACTACCTCCAAACGTCACCGAATGACATTTTGTTACCCGTGCGCGAGCGCCCATACAAAAGTACACTCTACAGACACGGTGACAGTTTTGTCACTCAAAATTCGCTGGCCAGTGGAATTAAAAAGTCACCCTAGTGTCACGTTGTTGCATGCGCGGTCCTCCATATATTCCAATAGATTTGGAGATGGTAACGAAACTGTTGCCGTGACTAAAGTTACCCGTGAAACGAAACACTTTTAGCAAATAATAATAATAATAATATTTGGACGATTTGTATAGCGCCGTTTTTGTGAAAAATCACCTCAAGGGCGCTGTACAGATCTTACTTTCTATCGTTACATACTAATTCCTAGTTTAAATAAGAAAATATACAGGAACATACTTACCTGGCAGGTCCCATCAGATAGACACAATTATGAACTTAAAATTATGATTATTATTCTAATTTTTTTTTATTTATTTATTTATTTTTTTTTTTATTTTTTTTTTATTATTATTTTTTTTTTTCCGATTTAGGGCATGGGGGCGAAATTAAAAGAATGGACTTTCTGAATTTGTCATACAGTACAGGATTTGGTTAAAATTTGCATATCTAAAGGTGATTCGTCGAGAGACAGATTATGTTGAGATTCTTTTAATGAATTTAAGGATATGAGAGTCTGAAAAGGTAAGTTTTCAGTTTGGACCGAAATTCTGTTGGGCTCGTTATACATCGTTACCGTTTTGCACATCGGACATTGTTCGTTGGGGCAGTGAAAATAGTGCACCAATAATTCCACTTTTGACCTGTATCTCCATTGTCCAGGTCTAGGAATCGGAGACTCTCCGGCCGGCCTCGCCGCCTACATCCTGGAGAAGTTCTCGACCGCCACCGACCCGGCCTGGAGGAAGCTGGACGACGGAGGTCTGACCAAGAAGTTCACCTACACCGACCTGATTGACAACCTCATGGTCTACTGGGTGTCCAACTCCGCCACCACGTCTGTCAGACTGTATGCGGAGTCATTCTGCAAGGCTGCTTTTGCTTTGAAGATTGATTCGTAAGTGATTGATGTGGCATTCATACATTTAAAAAGTCATTCGGCACAGCTGATTTTACATTGACGATTGATTCATAACAGAAAGAAAGGATTCTTCTCAGGAATTCCAAGGATTATAACTCAACCTCTCAGTGGCAGGACCATAAGTGACTGATATGTTTTTTTTTTTTAAAAGAAAGACAAACATTCCCGGATTACCAATAACCTAACAATATTTGAAAAACTCCTACTATCATCATAATAAGCGGAAATGTTGCTTTTGCAATGATGTAGAACTTAGCTAGCAGAGGAATTGAATCTACGACGCTCGGGTGGGAATCGGACACGTTTGTCCACTCAGCTACTAACCGGTCATATTATATGACATACATTCACGAGTTCTTCAATAAGGCAAATTTTGTTTCAAATATAGATTCCTAATTGGCTGATATAGTATACCTGTACTTCATAATAAAAATATATCTTTGCAGGAAAACCAATATAACTCATGCCAGTTCTAAGCTGTTTCATCGCACATTTGTTGCTTTGATCATTATTGGTTGTCTAGTGGCTACCTTCACCCATTACCAGCACTCCTTCATACATACCAGCAACGCCTCTTGTCCACCCTTAGATGAATTAAATAATGTAGATACGTTACTGAGACAACGCGCGTGACTGTGCGAAACTAAGATAACGTGGCATACCTGATATTTACTGCGTTTAGTCTCGCACAAACATTCGTTTGACAAACAAGCTGTCACCAGCTGCCACAAACGCATCGCTGTAAGCTCTTTTCTGAGATAAAATGCCTTCCTGTGCTTTTGACAAGTGTAAAAATCATTCGGGAACAAAAAACAAATCTCATGGAGATTCTTTTCATGCGAAGTACACACAAATCACTTATTATTTCAATTAATACAATTATTCACAAACCAGATGGTATAAGTGAGATAGCGAATGCAGAAATACATAAGTGTGTGAAAGACAACCTAGCGACAGTACACGAGTACGTCGCATGCTACTTCGCTCGTAAGTTCGTTAAGGAAGAGAGGGCTTGTAACGCGTAGAATGTAACGCGGGACGTTCATATAGCTATCTCATTCATACACACATATTCTGCTTGGTATGGCTATCCTTTTGATGCGTTTTGAGATATCAGAGCTTGCCAAATTTATCGTTCAATTTGTATGAATATGACGTGTCTTGTATTTTATGTCTATGTGTCCACCTAGCCTAGTTTTGAGATAGTCAAATTAAACTAAATAGCCTTTGATTTTTCGACTCAAGGTTCGAGGAATCTCAATAATGTAAACTTGTCTCCCATTTGGACAGATGTAAAACAATATGGCGCTGCCGCCTAAAGTTCATTCGACAAATAACAATGAATTGTTCTAGATACGTATTGTTTTTCAAGTAAACTAATTGTTTGAAGGTCCACAGAATACCATTAACCTTTACGCACTCTTTTTGACATTTCTAACTTTAAACTGCTTTAACTCTCTTATTTTGTGACAGATTTATGATTGGCTTATCTTAATGTGTGTTCTGTTTCATCTTAAGTACGATTAAATACATAAATATACAATAGATCTCAGGATGCGCCTTTAATATTGTCAACAGTAAGACATTACAAGAAATCATGTCAATGAGTATAATATTATCTCAGTACTGCTTACACATACCAACACTATGTTTATATGATTACAAGTGTACTCATCGACGAACAAACTGAAATCATATGGGATGACCTCACGCACACAACGCTAGAGACAACGGTACTGCGGCGCGAAATTCAAATGACTAGACTGGCATTTCGAATCATCATTTTATGTAAACAAATCAGAAGTTTTCACTAGTCACCAAAAGATGACAGTAAGGGGAAGGATTGAACTAATTTTTGGTTCACTGATCCGCTAAATTCGCGACGTATTTACGGTGTTCACAACGGATTGGTCGGAACGCATTAATGAATGCGTGTAGCGCTGGGGGCGCGATTTTTTTTCGCATACATGAATGATACATAGTGGCGTAAGAGTTAAGAGCGAGAAAAATGTAAATGGGTTAAATCTGTAGATCTCAAAATAAAAATGTAGTGTTCATAATTTCATCAAATGTGTGAACAAAAGGTATTTTTCTTTTAAGTGACTCAATTGGTATAACCCGTCGTTGTACCTTGTCTGCCATAAACATTTTCTTGTACGTCTTGTGTCAATGATACATCATGGGATTGTCCTCTCAAAATTATCCATTACGCTATTATTTGACACCACTTTTTCAATATTTCAGAATCCCAACGACTGTCCCGACAGCGGCTGCCAAATTCCCCAACGAGATTTCTTACATGACGGACGCCCAACTCATGGATAAATTCCCAAACCTGCTGCAGAGCACCGAGATGCCCAGAGGTGGACACTTCGCCGCTTTCGAGGAGCCAGAGCTCCTGTCACAAGACATTATCTCCGCCGTGAAGAAGTTCCAAGAATTTCACAAGAATAAGAAATAAGCTATTGACTAAGATGTTTTAACCCTGGTAAAACTTTTAAAAAAAAAAACCGTCACATGATATAAACAATTCAAGTAAGAAGTTTTTTGGGCGTGTCCGTGTGCCTGTGAAGTAAGCTCAATGTTTCCTTACTTCTGGTAAAATTGATTAAAAAGTTTAAAATCTGTCACCTGATTAGAATTAAACCATGAATTTAAGAAGTTTTTAACCTCTCATTAACATAAGAATTTGAATTCAAACTATTCAAGCATAAAGCGTAAAGTCTGTCACAAGATTTGAAATAAACCTTGCATTTACTAATTGACTAACCATCACGTAAGCAGAGAGGACGGACCGCCATACAACTCTGTCTTGGCACACAATCTTTGCTTCATTCACATTCATACATCATTTCATACATACTCTTCTGTTATTCTGACTGTTTACATGGCCCAAAGTATTTAATTCACTTGATCTTCCTCGGGCGTCCCCGACTTCTTCTTCCATTCACTTTCGCAACACATTATTTTTTCACACTCCTTTCTTCGTTCATTCGCTCTACATGCCCACACCATCTAAGCGTCCCTTTCTTGATCCTATTCATTACGCTTACATCAGTCTTGCATTCTTTCCTTTAAGAACTTTTTACAAACCTAATCTAAATGTTTTTACCTAATGCATTTTCGTTTTAGTACACATATATTACATTTGTAGGTTATATATTTTCAGAAAACTTTATTCATTTGTTATGTAATTAATTAAGGATATTTTTAGTAATCACTTGAATATAATATATTGCTGTTATTTTTAATACAAAGATATTTTGTTTTATTTTTCTATTATCACTTATTATTATTCTTTAAATCAATTAAATTACCATCTACTCTGAATTTTTTTTTCAATTTTTTAACAATATTTAATTTTTCTATTTACTATTCTATTCTGGCCCAAAGGTGTTATTTATTTTTACGGCACGTATCATTTTATATGGTGGTATTCGTTAAGTACGAACAAAATATTCTGATGCTAAGAAAATCAACTAGAGATCGTGCTGACTATGGGAAGTTTTAAGGAAATTGAACTGTCAATTTTTATTTAGTTTTTCTACGTATGTAATCATTTTATTTAATTTCATGTATGCCTGTGGGGCTTTATAGATTAATAATTTCCTCTAAATATTATAGAAACTACACTGTAACAAACCAATAAAATGTGTGTGTTTTTAATACAAATACTTTGAATGAAAAATAAGATCCATATTAGAAGTAAGGGTTTGCATTGTTCGTTTGTTGTTGAGTTTCCTCTATTCTTCTGAAAGGCATGAAAACTTGAACACTAAACCAAGCACTGACACGGAATATAGAAGCCTTTGAAATGCAGATATAAAGACAGGAGTACCCAACTTAGAAGTTCTTAATTGAATGACCAAAAATTGTGAAAATGTACTACATACAAAAAGAGGAAAACGTCAATATCTTAGTTATATTATGAGGAATGAAAATACAATATAATCCAATCGACAATCCGGGGGAAGATTGATGGAAGATGTAGCAGAGGAAGAGGCCGTACTTCATGGTTTTGTAATAATCTACATGACTGACTGGTACGAGTGTAGTTCCGCACTGCTTATTCCAGACTGCAGTCTGCAGATTGTCCTGCCCAACTCCATTAGGAAAATGCACCGAAAGAAGAGAGAATAACATTGTTGTCACGCAAATAGAAAAAGATAACATTTAAACTTCAATTGGTATATGCAACTAAATAGTTAAAATGTTGCAACTAATGTGGTTTTCATAAACTAAGCTTAACCACGATAATAAGGTTAGATCAATACAATATTTTCAATTATTTATTAACGCAGCAAAATTGCACAAGTCACCACATTAAATGAAATGATTTAAATGGGTTTCAAAACCTAGCTGAGCACACACAACATCACGAGTACCATCTCTGAGTTCTTTCCCATTCTTGTCACTGAGAAAAAAGTTCAACAAAATGACCGACACATACAATATCTTGCTTTTGTTCGATCGCCCCACGGAGCCAGTATTCATGTCAAAGGGCGAAAGTGGAACCATCTTCGACATCCCGGAAAATTATTTTTCTGACCATTACAAGGGTCTGGGAACTGCACTGGCTAATAGATTCAAAGTTGACAACAAGATCCCTGTCGCTAACATCACTCTTCCGGATATCTCTATTCCCCTGCAGCTTGGAAGAAGGGAGAACTTTTCCTTGTTCCTCCCGAAACACAGGATTATCGCCGCTAGACTTATTGACATCTTCATGAACATGAAAAATTTTGATGACCTGATGTCTGTGGCTGTGTTCTGTCGCGATCGTGTCAATCCATACTTGTTCAATTACGCTCTGTCGGTCGCTATGCTGCATCGGCCAGACACGAAACACCTTCCTCTTCCGAACTTTGTGGAGGCCTTTCCAGGCAAGTTCATGGACAGCGGTGTGTTTTCAAGGGCGAGAGAAGAAGCGACTGCAGTTCCAGATGGCTCCCGCAATCCTGTGATAATCCCTAGAGATTTTACAGCTTCAGATCTG
This sequence comes from Drusus annulatus, assembly GCA_022651775.1. Classification (NCBI taxonomy): domain Eukaryota; kingdom Metazoa; phylum Arthropoda; class Insecta; order Trichoptera; family Limnephilidae; genus Drusus; species Drusus annulatus. Next base: position 165,950 of record JAGWCC010000730.1, read on the forward strand.
GATCCTGAGCACCGCGTGGCTTACTTCCGAGAAGACATCGGCATCAACCTCCATCATTGGCACTGGCATCTTGTTTACCCATTCAATGCCGCTAATCGTGCACTAGTCGACAAAAACCGGCGGGGAGAACTGTTTTACTACATGCACCAGCAGATTATCGCGAGATATAACTTTGAACGTCTGAGCAACAACCTCATGCGTGTTACACGATTCAACAATCACAGGGCACCTATCGCAGAAGGATACTTCTCCAAATTGGAGCAGTTGGTAGCTAGTCGAGCGTGGCCACCGAGATTCGCCAATACCACTCTCAGCGATGTCAACAGGTCCACTGACAATCTGCGGCAAGATGTGGCAGAATTGGACATTTGGAGAGATCGTTTTAGAGGTGCTATCGAGCAAGGGTACATCGTTGATTCCACCGGCCGTCAAGTTCCGCTGACCGAGCAAACTGGCATTGACATCTTAGGCAATATAATGGAGTCCTCAATTCTAACACCTAATAGAGATTTTTATGGCGATATGCACAACATGGGACATGTCTTGATTGCGTTGTGCCACGATCCAGACGGCAGATATTTGGAGACTTTCTCAATCATGGGAGATTCAGCCACGGCTATGCGCGATCCTGTCTTCTATCGCTGGCACGCTTTCATCGATGACTTGTTCCAGCTGCACAAAGGAAGGCTGCCTCGCTACAGCGTGGAGAGACTCAGCTTCCCCAGGGTTACCGTCACGGGCCTGCAGATATTGGTCACAGGCGGACAGCCCAACAGTCTGCAAACGTTCTGGCAACAGAGTGACATGAACTTGGAGCGCGGCTTAGATTTCTCTCCGAGGGGTTCTGTGTTTGCCCGCTTCACTCACTTGCAACACTTGCCTTTCACATACCGCATTCAAGTGACTAACTCTTCGGCAACTCCGCAACTGGGTACTGTTCGTATATTTATGGCTCCTCGCTTTGATGAGCGTGGAGTACCATTCCAGTTCAACGAGCAGCGATTGATGATGATAGAACTAGATAGGTTCCGAGTGAATTTGCGTGCAGGGAGGAACTTGATCATACGAGGTTCCGATGAGTCTTCTCTGACGATTCCTTATGAGAGGACGTTCCGTAGCCTGCAGACGAATCGACCAGCTGATGGCACGCCTGCCGTGGAAGGTTTCAACTTCTGCGGATGCGGTTGGCCCCAGCACATGCTGATTCCTAAAGGGACGATGCAAGGAATGGTGGCTGATGTGTTTGTGATGGTGTCGAACTATGCCAATGACAGAGTGGATCAAGATGTGACTGGACTTTGCAACGATGCGGACAGTTTCTGCGGCATCAGAGACAGGCTGTACCCTGACCGGCAGTCTATGGGATTCCCCTTCGACAGGATGGCTAGGAACGGAGTGGCCACCCTGGAAGAGTTCCTTACCCCTAACATGCGCACTCAGGAGGTCACCATTACATACACCGACCGCACAGTGGTTCGAAGCCAAAATTCTGCGGCGAACAACACTACTCTTGCTGCAAAGTAACCTCAAACTCCAAGAAGACCATATTCGCCCATAAGCACCTAGATTCCGTACCTATTATATTTTCCACTTTTTGTTTTACTTGTCTTTAATGAACAGTTATTTATTTTATTATTTTCTTTTATCATCCATGTGAAATAGATTATATTACGAACATTATTCTACAAGATATTATTATTTCCTAGAGACCTGCAAATATCGGTGTTTTTTTTGTTGTTGTTTGGAAAATATATATTATACCTAGTGATGTGTTGAAAGCTGAATGGGGCAAAAGATAGCCCGTACAGGTGTTTGGGTAAGATCTAGTAAAAACTTCACCGGTAGTTAAGACATGAGCAAAGAATAAAAGATGATTGTCAAAGAATTGTCTCAAATAAGTATGAGATCAACAGGATGATAATGATAAGTTATGTATTTCAAAAAGAATACAGAAAATAGCCCCATCTTCATCTGATGAAGAATTTCACAATAAAAACTCTGCCTAACCTCACGTACAGCAGTGCAGTATGAAAATAAGTGGGAAGATAACTTTAATTCTAGATTAAATCAAAGTTAATTTTCATAAATATCATTTTTAGCTCCAATTATTATAAAAGTCAATAGGATATAAGCCAGTAGACTTCTTGTTTACCAAAAGTATAGACATAATTTATCCTGTATGCACTTTTTTTTTCAAAAAGGACCAATTTTCAGCCAGATAATAAATTTAAAAAATCGTTTGAAACAGTTTTAATTAGAGATGGTCGATATTCCTGTCCCAGTTAAAAGGAGTCGGTTCCAAGCCAGTCACTGGAACCGTCGATATTATTTCTCTGAGGAATCGGTTCCTTATTTTGGCAAATAAAAATCGATATCATTTGTTCGAGGAACCGGTTCCTTTTTTGGGCACAATAGGTTTTTGGGGGAACCGTTTCCAAAGTTCCATTTTTTTGTTGATTTTCTAGTACTTTTTTTGTGGAAGAACTTTTGTTGATTTGCTAGTACTTTTTGATTTGAAATCTCTACCGACTAGTACTTTTTTTGGAGAGGAATTTTTGTTAATTTGCTAGTACTTTTTGATTTGAATATAAAAATCTCCTTCATGGAACTTTTCTGGCACCAGGAACCGGTTCCAAAAAGAACTGAATAAAGACCCGGTTCCTCGCCGGTCACCGGTAACTGGAACCGCAGGTACACCCAATTTCCGATATCAACCATCCCTAGTTTTAATTGTTGCCTTATATAACAAAAAAATGTATTAAAATACTGAAAATGTATCCGTGTCAATCTATACATGGCCAACTCAAGGCCCGCATCCAAAAAGTGACCCATGAAGAAATATTGACTGACCTGCGGCCTTGGTCAGCTTAGATAATTTGTTTTGACTTGATATTTGACTGAGATTTCATGAAACTCAGAATCAAAACTCAAGTCAAATCGATTTCAATCCAAACTGGTTTTTATATTAGCCTGCTGGAAGCTTCCGTATTGGTATGGAGGCTTACAATATATGTGGGGCCGTCCAGTGGTTGAGATGTTAACCACAAAACTGCTTTTATATGCATATTCGCTCCATGGATCAAGCAAATAAATTAGTTATAGAAATATTTTCACTCAGTTTAAATATTTTTATTTTTTTTAATATCACATGTAGGTAGGTATTTTACAGAATGAAAACTTTAAACTATTAATATAAATACTTTTTAATATAAATTTTATAATAATATAAATATTGTTATTAAATCAAATTTATAGCAGAAAATCTGTTTGTGTCTCGAAATGGTGAGCTCTGGCATCGTGAAATTTGTTCGACTTTTTCTGTCTAATTTTTTTCAATTCAACACAAAAATCTTGTCAAATATCAAGTCTTGCAACGTCATTTCCATCATGATTTGTGAAGCTCTCTAACATTCATTTAGCGCCACATTGTTTTTTTCACATTTTTTTTTATTATTGATCGAAACAGAATGTTAACACTTGGATGAAGTCGGATTCTAAAATTACAAGCTTACAATCATTTCGGGTTATGAAGTAAATAAAAACTTGAAAAGTCCTTAAATTAATTTTTACTAACACTTAACTGGCATACATATTTTTAGTCACGTAAACGGCATACATGGGTCAAATTAGTGTTTACATTTTCTTTGGACAGTTTAAAAAATATTTATATAAAATGGAAAACTACTTATGAAAATAATTCGATAATAACCAGGCTACTCACACTATAAAATATTTATGTTTAAGAGAACACAATTTTTACATTGAAAAAAACGACTCATAAATATTGTCCAACAAAACCTTTTAAACTCAAAACAAAACATATACAAAATTATAATTAAGGCTTTTGGAAACTTAAAATTGTTCGACTTTTTTTATTCTATACCAAAATAAAAACAATAATACAACAATCCTGTCTTACTGAATAAAAATTAATATTTTTGCATTAGAAGAGATCATTTGGAATGCGAGACCGAACTTGAAGTAACAATATATGGAGAGAAAGCTAATTCTTTTTACCTTTGTTTTAATTTAGTGGGATGGCCAATTTACCAAAAATAAAAAAAATATGTATGTTCATGTAAAATAATTAAATAAAAAAATAATAATAATAATTTATAAAAAAAACATATGACCCTAGAGAAAAGTTGTGACCTGTAACTCCAAAAATTTCCATTGACGCCTGACGCGTGTTAAGCTGCCCACTCACGGGCGATACAACAGGCCCAAATGGCCTCGCACCGATTCAATCCAACAGGCCAAATGGCCCCAGTTTTAGCATAAGCTCACGAGCGATCCATTTGGTTCATGTCGGTTTGGACTTGCCGAAAATCAAACCGAGCCACGCCTATCCAAGTCCCCAGACATACGATGAGTTTTGGATCGACGCGGGGCCATTTGGCCTGTTGGATTACTCGTGAGTGGGGAGCTTTATGTTGCAGGGTTGCAGGGTTCTGTGTTTTTGGGGAATACCGGGAACGGGATGTGTGAATATCGCATGGCTTTAAATAATGTATCTTTCGTATAATGGATAAAAGTAGCGATGGGAAAAGCTTCACAGATTTGTGAATGCTTCACGAATTGATACTTCTTCAAAATGAACCTTTCATGATGAACCCTTCAATTGAAGTAACATATTAATCACAGCATTTCTCGTCGGGGGGGGTTGCTAGCGATAAATGTACCAAATAATAGTCACGTTTTTTTCTTAATAGTTTTATTCGGGACAGCTCTCCCAACCACATAACCCACTCCTCTATTATTGTATAACAAAAATTATACCGTGTAGAAAAACTACTTCTTTCTTTCTTCTATGTGTGTATTAATGAATTGTCTATTACTAGTTTCTTGTCTATTGTTTCTCGATGACAGCTGCCCATATGTTTGAGTTGTTGGCCGTTGGCGGTATCATGCCTTAAAAGGAATGATGTTCAATAAGTATGCATAGCCTTACAGAGAATTTGCAAAAAGCAAATGTAGTAATTGCGAAATTTTCAGTTTCTGTAAGAGCGATGTGAACGTTTTCAGGGGCTTGAAGTACAATTTGAATATTTCTTACTGTACACAGTTTGACAGTTTGCTTAGCAATAGGGGTGAATATTGCGCAAATGACGATTCATATTACAGGCATTGCCTCCCTTTATGGATATAACTTTAGAACAAAAGTTGCATTTGGCCTGGTAAACCCCAACTTCCTTAAAATAAGCCCATATTTCACTTTCTCGTTGAACGGCCATCCATAATTTTAGGTAGAGATTATATAGTCCTATAGACAAAACAAGCACAGAAATCATAAGAAACTGTCACGGGTACATGCGGGGAACGGATAACTAAAGATACTTCATTGCTTCATTCATTCTTCGAACTAAAATCGAAGGAAGAAGGAATGAACAATTGAACTGTGGATGATGCAATATTTCGAGAAAAATTGAAGTTTAGTTCAATCGGGTCTTCAAATTGAAGTATTTGTTCAATGAAAAATGAATGAAGTTGGGACTTGTCAAAAGAAGTACTTCTTTGAAACAGTTCTTTCAAAACTGTCACAACGCTAGATAAAAGGTTAGTTCGAGTATTTTATGCCCCACGTATACCAGTTAACGGTTAATAAATTATTAACTGACAAAAATATGATAAATGACATAAAAATGTTAGGCATATAATTATTTTATTGTCTATTGAAAATATACGTTTTCAATTTCAGTTCAAAACCAAATTATTATTCCGTAGGTACCTTCACAACAGTGTAGTTTATATGTGCCTTATCTCTGAGAACGCGTTTGTCTGTGAAGGTAATAGTTATTGGTAGAACGAGCATATTTGGAGTCAGAAAGTTAGCCAAAGAACTGACTCCGCTTCTAGCGACTCGATCAAAGGGGTACCCCATGGCTTGTTTATCTGGATACTTTTTGTCTTGGATGCCGCAATAGCTATCAGCATCCACTCCCCCGGCGTTAACCCCAGTCATATCCTGGACCACTTTATCATCCCTGTAGTCGGACACCATTACAAACAACTCGAAAAGGCGACCTTTTTCTGTCCCCTTTGGCAGCAGCATGTGGTGGGGCCATCCACAGCCGCAGTAATTGAAATAGTCCATTTCTTTATTTCCACCCGCCGGTTTCTCGTCTAAATTCCTAAACGTCTTCTCGTAAGGAATCGTCACACTCGAATCAACCGATTCGCGCTTTATCTCGTTTGTTCCTTGCTCCAAGGTCACTTTGAATCTATCCAGCTCAATCATGAAGAGTCTTTGTTCGTTAAAGGTCATTTTTGTTCCCTTTTCGTTAAACATCGGAGCAAGGAATATGCGAACTGTCCCAAGTAGTTGTTTTTTTGAGTTGTTGACGACTTGGATTTTGTACGTGAAGGGTTTGTGTTGTAGGTGGGTGAAACGAACGTACACAGGTCCGCGAGGAGAAAAATCTAAGCCTCTGGACAAATCAACATCACTTTGCTCCCAGAAAGTCTGAAGTTGGTTCGGAATGTTTTTCAAAACACTGACGTGAACTTGAGTTATTGAGACGTCTTTAAAAGTTAGCTTATCCAAGCTGTATGGAGGGAGTTTATCTTTGTGATACAGTAATATTTCGTTGATGAAATTGTGCCATCGGTAAAATACAGGGTCCCGCATTGCTGTAGAAGTTTCTCCCATAATCGAATACGTCTCCAGGAATCTGTTTGTCGGGTCGTGACAGAAAGATATTAGTAAGTGCCCACAGTTGTGCAAATCACCGTAAAGATCCCTGTTTGGCGACAAGGTGGTAGCCTCTATAATATTTCCTAGGATATCGATTCCATCGGTGCCCGTGATCGGTATGGTGTGCCCAGTTGAGTCCACGACGAAGCCGTCTTCAATGGCAGACCGTATGTTGGTAACCCACTGCTCCACATCTCCAATGGTCAGGCGGATGTTTTCACTCTTTCGATCGATGTCACTGAGCGAGGTGTTCATAAACCTGGGAGGCCAGTAGCGACTTGCCAGTAAGGAGTAAAGCTTTGGGAAATATCCTTCGGAAATAGGCTCTCTCAAATTGCTGAGGCTCTTGACGCGTTGAAGATTGCCGCAAAATCTCGCAGCGTTATATCTTGCAAGAATCTGATGATGCATGTAGAAAAATAATTCTCCTCTTCTGTCTTTAGCGACCATGGTTGTATCGGTGACTCCGAAGGGATACACTAGATGCCAATGCCAATGGTGGAGGCTTATTCCAATATCTTCTCTGAAGTATGCCACCTGTTGTTCAGGCTCAAGATCACTGGCAGTATAATATTTGTCGATGATTATAGGAGTTCTAAATTCTTCTGGAATCAGGGATGCTATCTTCCTGGCTCTGTAAAATACGGCACTGTCCAGGAACTTTGCAGGGAAGGTTTGCACGACACTGGGAAAGTCAATTCCCTTAGTATCTGAACGATGAAGCATCGCTACCGACAGGGCATAGTTGAACATGTAAGGATTTAGCCTGTCGTGACAATAAGCAGCTATCGAAATAAAATCTTCGACAGTTCTAGCCGCCATGAAAATGTCTACCAAAGACGCCGCTACAACTCGATGCTTCGGTATAAAAATGGAGAAATTATCACCCCTTTCGAGTGTCAGTGGAACTGACAAATCTGGCAAAGAAATATTCTTCGTGGTGATTGGATGCTTATGCTCCGTGTCGAACCTTTCCTGGATTGTCGGCATCATCGGGACGTATTGATATTTGACGAAAGTTCCCGGCAAATCGAAGACTTCGTCGTCTTTTGGGCAGATCAGAGGCTCTCCCGGCCTATCAAAGAGCAGAGACAATACTTTCCGAACATCCGTCATTTTGTCCGTGAGCAGCCGACACAACTAAATAGAATTTTTTGAGGTATGCTTTATACCTTATTCTTTACTTATCTACCAAACAAATAGACGCAGTTAAAGTTGCATAATATATTTCTGTGGTTTTCTCGGTAACTAGAGAATACAATGTGTTTATCACTGATCAGTTTTATTTTTTCCTAGTTTTTGCGGAAGTGCAACAATGTATCTGTTTTGATTTGTTGATCTATGATTTAAAATTGTTGTGGTTGACTTGTGGTACTAGCAAGTTTTTCAATATTTCATAACATCGTCTTACATTGTCATGCGTTGAGATGATAAACGAAAAATCTTCAAGGTTACCTACACGGAATAAAATGTACATGGTAATGCAATTTTATAATGATACTCCAGTACAAATTTGTCAATAAATAACGTTTAAAATTTTTAAAAAAAAACCATAAAATTTGCAAGTAATTAACATTAATTTATTCACGCTATACGAGTTTGTATTAGAGCACATAATGATACGATCTAACCTAAGATTAATGAATAAATAAATCTTTTAAAAGGTGATAATGCTGATTCCAATAAACGTTTTAAATTATTATTTTTTTATTTCCCAATAAGGTTAGGTATAGCGGATGGAACACGACAACCCTTGCTTCCATAATATCCTTAACTCAGTCAGACTGTACCAATAAATTACATTCACAAGGTTGAATGAATATGCTCATTTTAAACTACACTATGACTTTTTATTAAATGCAAGTAGGTTGTTAATTTTTATTGCATTTTTGTTTTATTATTCGGCAGAACGTTCAATTCTATTAAAAGGATTCATAAAATATTGATCCCGCATGTTTGATTCACTTTATGACTTCCTGGTAAAATCACAACTATTAATTCTTCATCGTATTATCGTATACAAAATATGCAACTGAAACTAATCTTTCATTACAATGTACGGTATATGCTGCTTGGATATCTAAGGAGAGTTTTTTTCTTTGATATCTTCAAAATGTGAAGCTTCCTTCAAACATTATTAAAAAAATAAGAAATACAACCATAAAAAATACATGAAATTGTAGTTTAAGTTTAAAAAAAACATTAAAATAAAACAAGAGAGCTTTACCCAATACAATTACTTTGTTTTTTTTTTGTTTTAATTTCAGCTATATTTCCAAAATTACCTCTCACCATCAAGCTACATGTGTTGTCATGGTATGCCAAGGGGTTTTCCCATTATACCCCTACCCAGCTCTTGTATTTTTTTTTTTACATTAACTCTACATAGGAGTCATCTTTAAGAATGCTGTGTGGAGGGTCTTTTTGAGGAAAGAAAGGAGTGAACCTGGGTCTTGAAGAGGCCCGTGTTATAGGAGGGAGAAAACACAGAAACTGGCAAATCATTCCACACTCAAGCTGTCGAGATAAGAACGAGTCGTAGAAGCGACCAGTTACCATGTATCGAATGTCAACTGGGTACACGTGTTGTGCGCGCGTTTTGCGAGTTTCTCGAAGCATCTTCAATTGAAATACCGGTAGAACAAGGACAGCATTCCCACCTGACGTCTGTGCTCCAAAAATCGCAATGTTTTTTAAGATAGGAGAATTTATCAAACAGACGGCCTGTTTCTGCACAGGGTTGAGTCTAGGATTTTTTCAGGTATTTAGGGGCTCCAGACCAAAAGTGACTGCCAAATTGAACAGTGGGCGCACTTGCAATTTGTAAAACGTTAGCAGTTGTATACTATTAAAGTATCTGCGGGCCCTGTAGAGTATTCCCAATTTCTGTTAAGGCTGACTTTCTCAGTATCTCAGGTGGTCACTTAAGGTTACACCAAGCATGCCAATGGAAGGCTTGTTGGGAAGATTGTTTCCGTTAAAGGAGATTAAATTGTCATTACAATCCCTTTTAGTCGTAATCAGACATGATTGTGTCTTTGAAACATTAAATTCGACGAGGTTATTCTTACCCCAAGAGGAAATCTCTCGAGGTAATCGTCCATTCTCTGATTCGTTTTGCCTCTATACGGACAAAATATTCTTCTATCAATCTATTAAATGGCATTAAATCATTTTTACATACAGATTCATTAAGGCCATAGAAAAAAAAGACGTCTGCGAGAATGCTCATTCCGATCATCAGGAGTGGAATGCTTTATTTTCACTGTTTTAATGCATCTGTGAATAATAATTGAACTTGTGTAAAAAGTAGCTGAAATCTCTGAAAAAAGAGCTAAAAAGCTTAATCATTTTCGTCAGCTGATAACCTCGACGCAAAGCTAAAACTAGCTCAAAAAGAGGTAGGCTGGCAACACTATTTCAGCTTCGAGAAAATTATTCGAAAACTGTTCCTCGAAATTTTGTGGAATTCAATGTGTGAACGTACTAAGTTATTATCCGAGTACATTATAATCACGCGTAGAGAGCGCTGTTTGGCCTCCCTTGACCGATGCAGCGCCTCACAGATGTTCGCAGATAGACGGATGCACTAGGAGGGACCGCAACGAATCAGATAAAAGTTCTTTTTTTTTGCATTATTATTTATACCTTATTATGTCACGTGTGATTGACACCCGGGCGTCGTGGGTTCAATTCCTCCGCTAGCTAAGTCCTCCGTCATTGCACAAGCAACATTTTCCTCTTATTATATAGTAGTAGGAATTTCCTAAATATTGTCAGGTTATTCGTAACCCGAGAATGTTTGTTTTTCTTTAAAAGAATAAATAAATTATGCTCTTGTATTATTTTTTAATTTTTTTTATCTCTTTCATTATTTTTATATAACTCATATATTTATGTATAATGTATACGTACATATGTTCCGCTGAAATAAACCATTTATTATTTATTATTGCTTGAACACGTTTATAAAATATATATAGCTTAACTAATTGTTGAAACTATTTAACTCTGGACCTGTTATTCAATATTATTTTTTCTTTTCTTTTACAATATTTTTGAACCTGTTATTTATTCAATATTATTTGCTCTTTTCGTTTACAATATTTTTGTACCTGTTATTCAATATTACTTTTTTATTTTCTTCTACAATATTTTTTGCACTGCTTATGAGTTTATTGTTTTAAAAAAAGTTCATATATTTGTGTAAAATTCTTTAACGGGCGTAAATAAATAAATAAATAATAATTAATTTTCCTAAAACCTTTCAAAGCGTGAAGTTGCCTGTTGGCTAAATAATATATCCTTACACACTTCCTTGATGGGAAATACACCGTGTCTTACAGTTTTACGCTCATTTCGCGAAACTTCAGAAAGGTAATTATTTATGAAAGTCTATAAAAGATTTTTTTCTTATTGAAGTAAAATGAGTATTATTATTTTTTAAATCCCAGCGTTATTTGCGTCCGGTTGATTAACGTTGTTTGTAGAAACCACAGAATATATTTCTACACTTCTTCTCTATTCTATGGTAGAAACATATCTCTATAACTAACTACTGATTTTCTTCAATAAAACTAACTATAAGTAATATAAAAATGAATCAAAAGTAAGCTCTTGGCTTAGACAACATTTTTTTCGTAGACATAAAAAAAAACAGTTTATCCTCTTTGAAAAACTTTTTAATGTTTCTTTTCTAGATTTTCAAGAATTATCACCTCGCTGTATGATCGTGAAACACGGTAAATAGAAGGACTTCTGCTGACTAGCAGGTCGATTTAAACATGAAGGACATAATACGGGTGTAGAAAATGGAGTAATCAGCGCAAGCCAACCCTCGCTTTTGGGTGAAATATTCCACTAGCTGGCATAGTTCAGGCGTATTTTTTTCTGTAAGGTTAGGTCATTAAAAAATCACATTTATTATTTAAAAAATTACTTTAAGTAAATAAAAACGTTTAAATTTCTATGGAAGCATATTTATTAAAATACGATCAATATTATTATAAACATAAAGCGATAACTTGCGATAAATATATTAAACAATCGAGAGAAAAAAAAAAATATATATATATTGAACCATGGTACTCACTACTTCTTATGAGAACAATTTAGTTTTACTTAAAAGAAAACGAAAAAAACGGCATAAATTCACTAAAAAAGCAATGAATTTTCTTATGAAAATTCCAAGAAGAATAACATTAAAGAAGAAAAGTTTGAATGGTAAAGAAAAATGAATAAAAGCGTAAGAAATTTACTTGCAATATTAGCATTAAGGATTATTCTTCTTATGTGGGTTCGGTATATTGCGCGAAGTCACGTGGTAAACTGGTTGCTTCTCGGCCCTGATGCTGACGCGATCCGTGAAGGTGATCTTCACTTCTGTCGCAGCCATGTTCGGAGTCAGGAAGCTCTTCAACGTGGTCACTCCTTCTCTAGGAACACGGTCGAAAGGAAATCCCATGGACCGCCGGTCTGGGTACAACTTGTCCAAAATCCCGCAGTAGCTGTCGGCGTCATTGCAAATCAAACTGGTGTCTTGTACCACCTTGTCTACCTCATAATCCGACACCATTGCGAATAAATAGAACGGAAGTCCACCGATTGTGCCTTTCGGTATGAGCATGTGTTGAGGCCAGCCGCATCCGCAGAAGTTGAATTGACGCAAGCTTTGTTCAGTTAATTTGGAGGAATCTAAATTCCTGAAGGTCATCTCGTAAGGAATTGTCACGGAAGAATCTAAAGATTTGCGAGTTATGATGTTGAGTCCAGGCTTCAGAGGCACCTTGAATTTGTCCATTTCTATGCTCGACTTTCTTTGCTCTTCAAAACTGATCGGGACCATTTTTTCGTCGAATTTGGGCAGAAGGAATATGCGAATCGTTCCATTTACTTGCGTGTTTTGTGTATTGTGCACTTTGATTGAGTAGGAAAAGTTCTCGTGCTGCAAGTGCGTGAAACGGACGTTCAGCGGACCGCGAGGAGAAAAATCAAGGCCTCTCGATAAGTCCACGTCACTCTGCTCCCAAAATGTGAAAAGTTCGTTGGGCATCTTATTCGGTGACTCGATACGCAAATCAGTAATCGATATATTAGTGTAGTCCAGTTGCTTAATTGTGTACCGTGGCAGAGAATCCTTAAATGACGTGAATATATCGTTGATGAAAACATGCCAACGATAGAACACAGGGTCTCTCATGGCTGTGGCAGGGTCTCCCATCACGCTGAAACCTTCCAAGTATCTCCCGTTAGGATCGTGACAGAGAGAGATGAAGACGTGACCAATATTATGCAAATCACCATAGAGAATCTTATTCGGTGACAGAGCCGAGGCTTCTATCATATTTCCCAAAATATCGATTCCAGTAATTTCGTCGAGAAGGATTTTACCCCCTTCAGTGTTCACGACATATCCGTTGGCCAAAGCTTCCTTTATATTATTTAACCAATAGGACAAGACTTCTTTCTTCGCGGCGAAGTTGTAGTCGGGGCGATCTACGTCAAATATAGGCGTGTTGGCGAAACGCGACGGCCACGAGCGGCCGGATACGCCGATCTGCAACTTGGAGAAATATGCTTCAGTCATCGTGTCGTTGGGAGGAAGCCATGTGAAGGTCCTTGTTTTGGGCATGGCGTTGCTCAATCTCTCCGCATTGTATCTCGCAACTATCTGTTGGTGCATGTAGTAAAACAGCTCTCCGCGCCTATCCTTGCGGACCAGTTCCTCGTGGTCTTTAACTTGAGCTGGATACACGAGATGCCAGTGCCAATGGTGGAGATTGACCCCCACGTCTTCTCGGAAGTACGCTATGGCCTGTTCCGGCTCTCGCATGTTGGCCGTGAACTCCGGTGGTATCACGATGGCCTCCCGGGAGTCGTCGGGGATGACGGTGGCTTCTTGACGGCCCAACAGGAAGATCTTGCTGTCGATGAACTTTCCAGGGAAAGAGCTCAAGAAATTTGGAAGGGTGATATCTCTCGTGTCTTGTCGATGGAGCAAAACGACAGAGAACGCATAGTTGAACAGATAAGGATTGACTCTGTCGCGGCAATAAGCCGCTGTGGAGATGAGGTCTTCGCAGTTTCTAGGCTCCATGAAGATATCAATCAGCTTTCCAGCAATTTCTCTGTGTTTGGGAAGTAGTAACGAGAAGCTTTCTGATCTGGACAACTGTAGTGGTATGGATAGATCTGGTATCGTGATGTTTCTAACCACTATCGACTGGACTCCTTTCCTCGCGAATCTCTTCTTGATCTTTACTGAAAGCCGTCTGTGTCGGTTCTTTAGGAATGTATCGGGTAGTTCGAAGATCCAGTTGGCGTATGTGCCTTTGGGCATGAGCAGCGGTTCCAAAGGACGGTCGAACATGAGTGTGATGGCCTCCATCTGGCGAGGATTGCTGCTGGAGGTGTCTTCCATCGCGGCCTGTTTCACTTTGCAAGTGATACTTTGGATCAGGAGCGCGCTACCTTTTAAACTCTTCACCCGGCGTAGTGCCTCGTGCATTTTTTAGTTAATGCAACAAATTAAGTTCTTAGCAGGGGCGTAACGACTATGCGGACAGCTTGGGCAGTCGTTTCGGAGCTCAGAGACCCGGACCTCGAAAAGGTCAAAATATTTCACCTGCAGATATTTTCTTTTCCTTTACCATCTATCAGCTTTAGGAGCTTCCCGTCATTTCTCCCTCATTTAATTTTGGCCTCTTTACGACCCATAACAAAACTATTTTGACAGCTCTTTTCTTGACACAAAAGAAATCTCATTTTTCAAAACAGTTATAATGATTTTTTGATTTTTCCACATTTGCCGGTAAACTTTTGATTTTTTTAAAGTCTTTAGAGGAAACACTATTTTACGTGCTTGCCAATCTTGTTCATATTTGGTAGTCTAAAATCCTGACTCTCTTTCGTAAGGGGAAGTGTGAAATTAAAAAATTATGTGTTTTTAGCCTTTTTTTAATTTTTGGTATTCATGTGAAAATGAAGTTAACTTTATTTTAATTCTACCAATTTATTCGTGCCTTATCTATTTTAAAATGGTGATCCCAGTTATAAAAGATTTGTGCTACGCCACTGATTGATTCTATTATCTATTCGGATTGCATTGTGGTTGATTTGTTGCAAAAGTTGCAATCGTTGTTTTGAACAGATTGATTGAAAATACTTCACAGTCTCGTACTGACATTGACACGTGTAAAAGATTACAAGACCAAGGACATTTGTGCATTTTACAATCAACCTGACAATATTTGTAATGCTCCTACTTGCATCATTAAGAGCGTAAATTTTTACTTGCTCAATGATGGAGGACTTAGCTAGCAGAGGGTGGAATGTACATAAATAATATTTTATTTTATTGAATACCGCACAAGAGTACGAACTCCTTTGAATCGTTTGGAGCTATTGGGACTATGGCATCCCCGATTGGGGATGTTGTGAGGCTGAAGGTAGTGAGTAGAAGAAGGAGATGGGGAAGAAGAAGGTTGGGAAGTACCTGGCTATTCATATCTGGTCATCAAACACAGTTAAAGCCATTTTTAAGCGACGTTTCGATTCTAAATGGTGGACTTTTACCGGGCGATACTTAGGGTATCTACCAATTTACCGTCTACATTCTATAGATATCAAATTAACAAACTACAACTAGTCTTCAACCCAGCGGCAAGACTTATCGCCGGCGTATCAAAATATTCCCATTTTTCAGAGCACCTCGAAAATCTTCACTGGCTTAAATGTCCCGAAAAAATCCAGTTTAAGCTTTGCTGGATGGTTTTCAAATCAATTAAGGAAATGGCTCCGGCTTATTTATTGAAACTTTGTATTCCTGAAGATTCCAATTCGCGACAGTCAACCCTTAGATCGGTAATGTCATCGGGTATCGGAAGGTTGAAGGAACCAAAGCGCACACCAGACACTAAGTTCGGAGAGCGCGCCTTCGGAGTATCATAAGAAAACTTTTCAGACTCTCATTCCTTAAAATCATCAGAAATTTTTAACCATTATCTGTCCCTCACTACGAAAAATTAAAAAAATACCTCCGATATACTATATTTTAAATTTGCTCTTATACCCTAAAAAATTAATATGCATATATATATATTTATATGAAAGAATCAGCTAAATTTTAAGTTGTTATAATATGGTGATTGTGTCCTACCAGAAGTGACCTGCCAGGTAAGTATGTTGCTGTATATTTATACAGCAACATACTTACCTGTAACTTACGAGTTTAACTAGGAAAGTAGGAAGTAATATTAAGTAGAAATTAAGATTTGTACAGCGCCCTTAAGGTGATTTTTCACAAAAACGGCGCTATCCAAATTATCCAAACATTATTATTATTATTATTATTATTACAACTTTAAATTAACATATCGTCGCTGGAAAGGCAAAAGGACTGAAGCGCCATTTTGAGAAGTTTACGCCAGAGCACTTTTGAGTATTTTTTGTTTTGCAATAAAATTCATAAGTCTTCAGTATCTGGTAGGAATTTGAAATAATGCTCTCACTGAGTTACCCGAAGTGACAAAAAGCTTTAAAAACGTCCCAAACTTGTGTCCCTTGAGTCAAATCTTCTCCCAAACTGTAAATATATTTTAAATGGCTGAAGTGCTACAAATGTTTTCAGAGTCAAATGAGAGTCAGAGCATTCAATGCAGAAAAAAACAGATCACAACTGCATATTTAACTCATGATAAACTCACACACATTCAATAAATTACATCTATTTACGCATGCCAGGATTCGAACCACTATTTTCTATACCAATTTAAAATAAAACTAATGTCGTCAATTTACATAAGACCAATCAACTCCAGGGCCCCATACAGGCCAATGAAACTGATTCTTCGAGAAAGAATCTCGATATGTGAGAAGGATTGATCAATTTTCACCCTAGGTAAGGTAAAATTGATTTTAATTCGGGCAAAGAGACACGTCTACACCACCCTTCTATCCACTTGTCTCATCGACCAAAAGTGTATAGCAATAAAGTACTTCAGTGTACGAAATATACTCCAAGAAAACATAATTTAGCATTGCGCATAGCATTTGTGTTATAAATATTGCAGCCAACAGGCGCATGGGTATCATAGCAACTTGTTTTTATGCCTTACACTTATGTGAAACCTCGGATTACGAAAATCTCTTGTATATTTGTCATTCATTGTTATAGAAACGTATTCTTTATCCAAAATACTTGTAAATAAAAGAAAAATTTCCTACCAGAAAAATGTGAAACTAATATGATTCATTTTTTGACGGTTTCCGTGGTCGAGTGGTAAGACGCTCGACTACAAATCCAGAGGTTGCAGGTTCAAACCCGGCTTGCAAAAATAACTTTTATTTAATCGATATGTGTCATTACACATTTAATTAATTTGAAATAATGTATGGTATATTTGCGGTACGTTCCAGAGTGGTAGATACACTAAGTATCGCCCTGGTGAAAGAACACCGTTCAGAATCGGAAAGTTGCTTGAAATGGCTTTAGCAGTGTTCGGTGACAAGATCTGAATAGCCAGGTACTTCCCAACCTTCCTTCCCCTCCCCACTATATTCAGCCTCACAACATACCCCGATTGCGGATGCCATAGTCCCACTGGCTCCAAACGGTAGGAAGCAGTTGGGATTTTGTGCGGTATTCACTATAAAAAGGTGTTTTCATGAGAGCTACTTGGTCAAATTGTTTTTAGAATATTTTTTTGCAAAATCGCATGTCTCTTACTAGTTTTGTTAAATGATGTAACAAGGGTAATTTGAGAACTATTAGCAGATGACATGAATAAGTGGATTTTTTAACAATATAAAAGGTTACACGTGTACACAACGTAAGCAGGCAACAATATTATGATGTCATTAGTCAGCGTAATTTCCTAAAATGTTCAGAAAAAAACAAAAAAGCACTTTTTTCTCTTTTAAAAATCATTAGTTAAATCAAGATCGTTAAACATCTGTTTAAATCTCAGATCAAGAATATATATATGGAGAGAGAGTAAAATATTTTTACCCAACCTATACAAATTTACGATAAATTACTTTCGCCGGGTTTTTACGTCGTAAACCGTGAGAGAGAAAGAGTCGAGACAACTTCTCACATAATATAGCACTACCATTCGGTATGTAAGCATGTTTTTCGTCTCCCGCGTCTCCGGCGACTCCGCCCACTACGTTTTGTTATGCGACATAACAGGACATAACTCAACGGTTTTTTAGGTTATATCCTATATTTTTGTTTAAAACAATACTGTGAAAAAGTGTTTATACAAACAAACAAAAACATTATGTCGACATGTGCTATGAATGGATGTATAAATACCCTTAGCCCTAGTCCTAGCCACGCCCAAAAACATCAATACTGACTACAGAGGCGCTCCCTCCTGTATATTTGCTCTGAGGTTAAAATACACGTTTTTAAAAGATTCAAAGCCTTGCCTATCGGATTTATTCAAGGTTGTTTAATAAAAATCCGCATTAATGTAGATGTTTTTTAAATGCACATTATTATTAAAAACCTCCACACAGCATCCCTAAAGATGAAATTAGCCCTTGGGGAAATTATTTCCCTCAGAGCCTCTTGTGTTGAGTATATATGAAGTTTTATTTTATTTTACTTACATATTATTGAATACTTGGAGTAAGTGGATGAGTTTGTAAATTTAGGAATTATATGTACGAGAGACGTAAAGGCTGATAAGGATATTAAAAGGAGGGTGAATGCAAGAAACTTCATCATTGGAGGACTGAACGCTGTTTGCGCAAATAAGAAAAAAATGTCTGTAGAAGCGAAGCTAGCAGTCCACAATGCAGTATTTATACCAACCCTGGTGCATGGCAGTGAGGCATAGAACTGGCCAAGGAAGGATGAAAGTAGACCAAACGCTGTAGAAATGAAATCTCTGAGGAGTATGTGCGGTAAAACTGTGTATGACAGTGTTAAAAATATGGATATCAGGAAAGAATGCAAAGCTGATGTAAGCGTAATGAATAGTATTAAGAAATAGACGCTTAGATGGTTTGTGCATGTGGTGTGAATGAACGAAGAAAGGAGTATGAAAATAATATATGACACAAAAGTGAATGGAACAAGAAGTCGAGGACGCCCGAGGAAGACATGGCACGATCAATTTAACCAAATACTTGATTCGGGCCATGTCAAGATTCAGAACAACAGAAGAGTATATATGCGCTGTGTCTGAATATGAATGAAGCAAGGAATATGTGCCAAGACAGAGTTGTATGGCGGTCCGTCCTCTTTGCCTACTCCTGCGTGGAAACGGCGTGATGTTTAGTTAGTTAGTTACATGTTAGAGACAAACATACCCTCTGAATAGAGATATTTATACAAATTTAGGCAATCATTAATATTAATTGTTGAAAGAGCAATTTTTTTTTTTTTAAAGTAAGACAAACATTTCCGGGTTACGAATAACCTGACGATATTTGAAAAACTCCTACTGCCATCATAAAAAGCGGAAGATGTTGCTTGTGCAATGATGGAGGACTTAGCCAGCAGAGGAATTGAACGCACGACGCCCGGGTGGGAATCCGACGCGTTCTCCACTCAGCTACCGACCGGTCGAAAGAAAATAACTGTTTCAGTAATTCGCCACATTAATTCAACAAAAAAATGTTAAAACAATCGCGAAACCGGGTAGTAACTACATTTAGTAAGATACCATCCTAGAAATAAAGAGACTTCAAAATATATCAAATTCATTCGCATCAGTTTATTTTCCATCGTAAAAATTATTTTTAATTGGGGAAAAATAAAATAATTATTTATGTAAAGGTAAGTGAAGTCGAAATGTTTAAAAACGTAATATTTTAATAAGTATTTGCCAAAATAAATTTCAAAATCACGTTGACGTTAAACACAGATCTGACGTCTCTTGTACGGTATTCATTTTTAAAAAATGTATTTGAAAATTGACATTATCTTCCG
Source organism: Drusus annulatus (assembly GCA_022651775.1). Lineage (NCBI taxonomy): Eukaryota > Metazoa > Arthropoda > Insecta > Trichoptera > Limnephilidae > Drusus > Drusus annulatus. The sequence continues at coordinate 185,587 of JAGWCC010000730.1, forward strand.
GTCCTGTCGCCACCTCTAAAGAAATAATATTTATTTTTTAAATAACGTTTATTGACTCGATTTAATCTGACTTTCGGGGGGGTCATAGTATATTATGAATAAGCGATTGCAAAAACAGCCTTTTCAAAAAGATAAATAAGCCTGACCGCGGTGTTAAAATTGGTTTATCATTCTAATTTTTGAAAATTACGCGTGTCTACCACGAAACGCGGTGGTCCAAAACTCGCTTCTCCTTTTGCAGAGCCTCTTTTGCGTGTCAATTAGAATTCAACTTTTTGTTGTTTCGTGATCATTATTTTTTACTGAAGGCTTGTCGTAAAAAGTCACACGGAGTTGTTGGTAATTTTTTTTTTTTTATAGGGAATACCGCACAAGAATTTCAACTGCTCCCAACCGTCCACAGCCAGTGAGACTGTGTCATCCCCATTGTGAGGCTGAAGGTAGTGAGGAGGAGAAGGAGATAGGGAAGAGGAAAGTTGGGTAGTACCTGGCTATTCAGAAATGGTCACCAAACACGGCTAAAGCCATTGCAAGCAACGTTTCGATTCTGAATGGTGGTCTTTCACCGGGACGATACTTGGAGTATCTACCACTATGGAACGCGTCGCAAATAAACTTTATATTATTTTATATAAATTAAGTGTGTCGTGAGTTATGATGCATATCAATTATATAAAAGTTATTGGCGCACGCCGAGTTTGAACCCGCGAACTTTGGATTCGTAGTCGAGCGTCCTACCACTTGACCATGGAGTCCGTCAATTGAATTATGATGCACTATATATATATATATATATATATATATATATATATATATATATATATATATATATATATATATATATATATATATATATATATATAAATATGAGAGTGTAACGATTAACAACCCTCTTCAATATTCAAATTTCCGAGCGTATTGATCAGTTCTTCTATCTTGAATACTTTCTCGTTCTGACATCGCGTCATCCCTTACTCATTAGAAAGATATATTAGATTGATCGAAATCCCCCCCATCCCTAGCGGATAGAGGGATATCTACAGCTGTGATGGCATATAAAAGATAACGTTTCAGCTCCAGAGAGCAAATTCGTTTCCTGGTGTCTAATGCGCCCTTCAGCTTCTTCTGGTAGAACTGACAAAAGAAACTCTTAGCTAACGGTCTGCATAATTTTCAGCTAAGCCATGGCAAGAGCACTCGTTTGAACCCTTTTGGTAAGACTGACATAAGTGTATCCTGGCTTTAAGGGAGCCAAAAGGTCAACGCCCCTTGTGGTAGGACTGACACAGGTGTATTCCGGGTTTCGCTAAACCAAAGGGTGAAGGAAACATATTTATAAAGTTCATTTGGGAGGATTAAGACAAGTGTAACTTGTTTCTCAGTGGACCCAGAAAGGAGAATACAACGAAACTATTGTATAAATAGTAAGGTAGACAGATAATTATTTGTGCGATAATTATAGAAGCAAACATGGTGGCAATATATGAATATCCAACACGAGGCCTTGTAATACAATTGCTGACAATGGAATAGTGGCATTGCCAAATTAGTGAATGTGGGAACTAGGATAGGGGAAGGAGAAGATTAGGGGATATCTTGTGATGCTGAAGGTAGTAGGGAGGGTTGTGGGAAGGGAAAAAAGAGATTGGAAAGAACCTGGATATTCGGATCAGATCACCAAATTTCAAGTAATGCATCGATTCTGGAAGGTATTTTATTGGGGTAATATTAAGAGTATTGTGATATTCGCCGATGAACTCGACAGATGCTCCTTGGGTAAGGCGCGCTTTTGTTCGGGGATGTAGAGTAAAATATAATCACTTTAATGAATAACTTTTATTGGAAGAATTTATAAAGCATAATAATTAAACCTTTAACTGAATATATTTAAGTACCTGATCTGAATAGGAATGCATGAGATGAAATAGGTCGAGGGTAGAATGTCGTAGTATAATGGTCAACATAAAGATCATAGTCCAACATGTGGTCTATGGGATAATGCATGTTCAAAATAATTTTAGAAATCTATCTTTACCATACAATTTAAGAGACAGAAAGACATTAAAGGAAGCAATTAAGAAATACTAAAGGACATTGGTATGAATGGTATGTTACACATGGGCACAACTGGGTAGACCTTTACAGTATCTTCCACTCTAGATCCAAGTGCAAGTAAACCATGTATATTTTGATGTATTGATGTAACACCATGCTACTACTAAATTAGAAGTACTCTGCCTAGTAGTGATTCGGTATTTGGATATACAACTTAAATACTTTATCTCCAAAAACTGTTTTTGTTGGTACATTTAAATATTTCCTCTATTTTTCACGGTTTTATTTAATTTTACAATTACTTATCAATCACTTGTGTTTTTTGTCTTCAAAATATAATTTATAAACTTCAAAAATATTTTTTTTTTAATTTATCTAATATTGGACATGTATAAACTAATGACATAATTAAATAATAAACATTTTATTTCATCTCTTAAAACTGTGTTTAATTATAATAGTACATCGTGTTTTTTTTTTATTATTTCCTACGTATGTAATTATTTTTTACTTTTCTTATTTTACTAATATTATCTTTTACAATTATTTACTTCATATTACACACTCAATTGTAGTGTACGAGTAAAAGCCGGACGGGCGTACATACAAAATAAATAAATTATGATTTATTTTAATTATGTATCTATCTGAGAAGTAGAAAAAATTAAAGAAAGGCAAACGTTCCCGGGCTACAAAAAACCTGACAATATTGGAAAAACTCCTACTGCCACCATAATAAGCTGAAATTGTTGCTTGTGTAATGATGGAGGACTTAGCTAGCAGAGGAATTGAACTCACGACACTCGGATGGGAAACCGACGCGTTTTTCCACTCAGCTACTAACCGGTCAAAATATTCTACATACTTCTATCATGTTATGAAGCAAGATAAATTCGATCCAGTGCGATTTTGAATTATCGCGCTAGTTAAAAAATCTATTTACTATGGTGTAATATTTTGTCTATTTGCCCCCCTGAAAAGCCAAAAAGTGGGGGCGAAACGACCAACGAGCCCAGGCTGAAACGGCCAGGAGGATTATTCAACGTTTGACCGCGAAGCAGAGTGGATATTAGAGTTTTTTCAGTAGACGCTGAATAGAGCAGTTAACATTTTTAGAGGCAATACAGTATTTACCTCATATGGTGAAATAGCAAATTGAATTAAATATTGCGATGGACAATCCGAGTCGCTACGATCCCCGGCAGCCGCCATCGAGGAGCGAATCAGCGGGACAGAAGGATTCTGAGCGCGCAGGATCCACGCATTTTCCAGTATCGGTGATAATTGAACAATTCAGTATAATAGTTTGTCTCTACGAGTACCAAATTCTAACGTCATCCAAATCCAATTGTGTAATCAAGCCTTTCCTGGGCGTAGGATCGATATTTTCTCAAGTATATAATACAGTATTATTGTAATAAATGCCTCAAACCCTGTCCAGTTAGTATTTTCACCGTAGTCTTAACACTGGCGCTTTCCAACGTAAGGGCTTGGTTTGGAGAGAATCTTTTTTTTTCTTAAATGTAAACATATGCCTGTAAACTGTGTATTGAATATAAGCTGTTATTTTGTATTTCTTTCCAAAAAATTGTATTTACGTAGTGAAAAATAACGTGGTTGATTCTCATCGTCGATTGCGCAATATTAAGAAATAAATAGACACGTGATATATTCGTATTGTTTGTTGCGCAATGGTATAAAATTAAAGAGACACGTGGTAGATTCGTATTGGAAGTTGCGCCATAATTTCAAAAGTAGATACGTTACTGAGACAATGCGCCTGGTTGCACTAAGCCAAGTGAACGAGACATACCTTCGAAACACGTTTCATATAGCTATCTCTTCCGCACACACATATTCTTTGAATGGCTATCTTTTTCATACGCGGGTGAAATATTTAGTGGTGTTACATTTTCATAAGATTTGTATGTATATGACGTGTCTTGTATTTTATGTCTATACGTAAGTTACGCCATAATTTCAAAAAAGACACGAGGTTGATTCGCGTCGTGATTGCGCAATCCTTCGAATGGACATTTGAAGCCTGTAGTGGAAGTGGACGGGAATTGGTCCGTTTATACGAGGCACTTGCAAGTAATCTCCTTTTCCCATTTCGTGTTGTGGTTTTTTTTTGTAATTGGACAATAGTCCGTTAATTTATAAATAAATCTCATCAGAACAGAGGAGTATTTGAACAAAGTATTCATTCCGAAATTTTTGCCAGGGTTTTTTTTTTGGTTCTTATGCTTCAAGAAACCCTTTTCGTGCCAAATAATTTTACTCATGTTTTACAATATTCTCCTATACCCGTTTCTTCAATTTACCGTTTTAAATTCCCCACTATTGTATTCAAACTAAATTTATCTATGGCTAAATTAAATTCATTTACGATTATGGAAGCCTGAATACGATTTCAGAAGAGTATAATTGTCAACATAGACTCCTTGACTCTACTACAAATAAGGAAAAATTAGAATAGATTTACAAATACCATCGGATTTATTTAGTTAATACTTGAATAATTAGATAATCGAGTCGAGTTATGTCAGGAACCTGAATAGTAAAAGGATATAAAGGGACCATTTTTCGATTTGATACGCCGTGGCTAAAATACGTATTTGGTCAAAGATAACGGGTCGTCTTTTTTGCATACCCTCGTGGTGAAACCACCGATGGTTAGTTAATTTATTCGATTATGTTGGCATAAAACAAACGTTAACGATAAAAGCAGTGCAAGTAATTTATATATTAAATTTTGTGTTTTTTTGTGAAAATGATCATTAGGCTATCGCTAATGGATGAAAGTACCTTATTTCCAGTTTGGTTCGAAATTAAATGTTTAGTTGGATATTTTTGGAACGTAAGCCTATCATTATGAATGACGCTTTTTAAAAAAAAATCCTTAACGTATAGATTTCAGTTCGTGAGATGGAAATTAGTAATGGAACTAATACGAACAATTACCTACATAATTAGTGGTCAAAGTAAAGTTTATTGTTTAGTTCGATACCCTATAAACTAATAGTCAGATACTCGAATACATCTCTTTAGAGACAAGGTGACAAAGGAAATAAGTTTTCCATAAGCAAGTTGTTAATTTGAGTTATCTCCTATAAATAAGTTATTGGATTGAGTTGTTTTCTATAAATAAGTTTTTCGTAAACTGGCTATTAAAATTAAGTAGTCCCCTGTAAATGGGTAATTGAATTGAGTTTTGCATAAACTAATTGTTGATTTAAGTTGTCTCCTATAAATAAGTTATTGAATTGTGTTGTTTTCTATAAATAAGTTGATGAATCAAGTTTTTTGTAAACTGGCTATTAAATTTATGTTAATTTAATTGAGTTTTCCATAACCAGTTGTTAATTTAAGCTGTTTCCTATAAATAAGTTATTGAATCAAGTTTTTCATAAACTAGTTGGTAATTTGAGTTGTCTGCTATAAAATATGTTATTGGATTGATTTTTCCATAAGCAAATCGATAATTTAAGCTGTTTCCTGTAAGTAGGTGAGTAGATCGAGTTTTTCCCGAACTGCCTGTTAATTCGAGTTGTCTCCTATATATAGGTTGTTGGATTGAGTTACCCACAAAACAGTTGTTTTGGGTTGAGTTTTTTCAAATCAATAAGCTAACAATTTAAGTTTCCCCTAGTTTAATCGTTAGCTTAAACTTCTTATGGCTGTGTGAGCTGTGTCGAGGCAGTAATTGTTGGCAACTTGTAATTGTCAATTGAGTTTGTGAAATATTATTGTACCTCTAGAATATAAGTTGATAATATTACTATTGAACCGAATTTTCAGACTATGTTTGGATTTTTTTAATGATTTCTTTTGTTCTGTGTTTTCTAAGAGCTTCTAAGTTCTGTGTTTTCTACAAAATTTTTTAAACAAATCTTTGTTAATATTTCAAAATAACGCAACCATGTATGTAGCTTTCAACAATATTTATGTTTATTTGAAAAGAAGAGTGATCAATTCACTCAAGCATAACGTAAACAATACATTTATTGCTAAAATTAAATGACAGTTTAGTATAAGGGATAAAATTTGAAGAGTAAATACTCTCAGTATCGCCTTGGTGAAATACCACCCTTCAAATGGATCATGGTCGCGATCATGTTAATAGGATCGTCGATGATTTTAAAAGATTTTATACTAAATCATATTATACCAATATTTATACCGATTTGCATGGTTTACCCGGACAAAGTGAAATAGTCTTCTGAATGAATTCGTTAACTTGTTACGGTGGAAATAGCGTTCGTTATATTGAGGTGGTTCATATTGAAAGTGGGAAGAATATTTATGTAATTTGAATTAAATTAATTTTACGAGATATTATTTCCATGTTCTATCAGGATCGCTGTGTAAGTACTGACCTGGATCCATTGTGTACAGTTGCCGTAGTGGACGGTTGAACGGTTGTTGTTTTTTGTATGGATTGTTGCGATATTATTATTTTTGTCTATTGTCTATCTGGATCACTATGTCACTATAGAGCAGGATCAATTATATGCTATTATTTCTTCACATGTAACTATGCGAGTGTTTTGTTACTAGCACAATTTAACTATGCGAGTGTTTTATTACTAGCACAATATAACTATGCGAGTGTTTTATTACTAACAACATGTGACTATGCGAGTGTACTATTACTAAGGCCATGTAACTATACGAGTGTACTATTACCTTAGAGTAACCTAGAGACCTAACTTTGCGAAATTTTGTCCGCACTTTTTGACCAAGCAATGACCAAAGGGTGTGGCCTAAACTCGGAGTAAAATCACTAACAGGGTTGTCACAAATTAAAGTAAATTAGGTATTTTGTTTGTGAGTAGTTGTAAATCATTAAAAAAAAGAATGAATGTTCTATATTTTTTGTTTATTCAAATATACATTAATCAATAAGATTATTAAAATCTTATTTATAGATAAAAATATAAACGAATTAAATTATTAGTACAGAACATTTTATAATACATATTATAAAATGAACTTCAGTTCCATCAACAAAATAGTTTACAAACAAAAGTAAAAATAAAAAAAATGTACGGTGATAACAGATGTTAAATCATTTTCTTAACCTTGGAGTAAGAATATATGGAGAGATTCAATTTTTTTACCTATATAAATTTGCGATGTCATCCACTTTCTCTGCGTTTTTACGTCGTACACCATGAGAGAAAAGACACAAAAAAAATTCACAAAAACATGACACCGCTTTTAAGTATTGTAGGGATGTTTTCCGTCCCGCGTTATTTTGTAAGGAAATTTCGAATGCAGATAATAATAACAGTGAACTTATATAGCACAGTTTTGTGATATTTCACGTCAAGTGCGCTTCATACTTAATTAATTAAGCTAATAATTCTAACTAACAAGGAGAAAATAATATATAATATGTATACAAAATTAAAACTATCTAGATGCATATCGTTATCATAAATCATCAGAGAACAGGTTCAGAAATGGGTACAATAGTGCATGTGCACATCAATAGATTTAAAAAAAAAAAAACAATTAACTAGAAGCTAAGGGTATAAAAATCCAGATGAAACGTATGAATTCATATTAACATATTTGTTAAATAAGAAATTAGATTTTTCTCGTCTTTTTTCATCCTTTGGAAATCTAAAAATAATTAAATAAATAATAATATTCCAATTTTGGCATAGCCCTGAATCTGGGGACGTAACCGAAATTATAAATATAACTAAGAGAAACACTATTCTGTCTTTATCTGTTTGCCAACAATTTAGCGTTAGTATCATGAGAAAAGAAAGAGACCGGGATACTTTCAGAAGCCGTACAATATGGGTATTCCCCCTTGTGGTTTCTTATGTGACAGCTAGTAAATATCTCTAAGTTAAAAATATTACGAATCCACTAAAAACTCATTTCAAACGGAAGTTTATTATATTGGAACGAATAGTCCAAAGATTAATTACGTATTGGTGTAAGTTACTAGTTGTTTTTGTAGGTTAGAATGTTAAATATTTGAGATCTAACTAAAAAGACGATTTTATGGTACATACGTGTATCGGACAAAAAATAACTCAAGTTTTTTAACTATTTACGCACTTTTGACAGTCCGTTCGCCTGACACTCCAAACGTGAATGAAGCTCGTACAGATCAAATATCGCGGACATGGTATTTAGCACGCCCCAAATCGTGTATTGGTTTCAACAATTGTTTGTCTCTTTTCTCATATGCGTATAGAACCGAGCATAAAGAGAGAGCTATATTTTGCGAGTTTGTCAACGATTTGTCACAAATTAGTACGGTCTCTTTATATTGTTACTCTAAGACTATTACTAACGCCATGTAACTATGCGGAGTGTACTATTACTAACACCATGTAACTATGTGAGTGTATTATTATTAACATGTCTGTGTCGGTAAAACGACCAAAATATGAGATGGATATAACAAGAAGTCTGCGCCAGTAATGATGACAGTAAGTTATGAAGATAACAAGAGGTCTGCGTCGGCAACGATGACAGTAAGTTATAGATGGTTGATTATTGATTGTTGGTTATTATTATTTTATTTATTATTATAGTCAAAGAAGACACATATATTTCTATATTGAAGGTTTCTTTATTCAGCCTTGAAAAATAAAGGTGGCGCCTTTGGCACTTGCTCTAGTAATGAGCGGAAAAACGACTATTTAATGGCGTTTTTATGGACCTGATTTTTCAAAAACGGAAAACATGTATTGTCCCTTCATAATTTATAATATGTATTCGTATTGTATATATTACTTAAAACAAGTTCTTTCGCAGTGAATTGCGATCATAGTAACGTTGTTTGTATACGTATTATATGTATTGTTATTATATATGTTATAAACAAAAATAAAGAAACAAGTTCTTTCGCGTATTAGTATTGTATGTATTCTTATTGTATATATATATTTATATATTTAAAAAAAAAAAAAGTTATTTCGCAGTGAATTGTGATCATAGGAATGTTGTTTGTATTCGTAATAATATGCATTCGTACTGTATGTGTAACTAAAACACGTATTTTTACAGTAAATCGTATTACTGGATGAAACAATACCGTATCGAGAGAGAGAAGCAACAATTGTTTAATCGCCTATCGCGAAAAAAGCCATAGCGATTTTTTTAGTTCTAGCTAAAGATACTTAAACGTTATCTTAGTACCCTTTCCTTTCATAATAATGCGTCTTCGGCCATACTCGAGGAAATGGATTTAATGACTATTTTTTCTTTAGCTTGGTAGATCCTTTCTTTATTTGTAAATTTTATTCACTTCTGTTATGCCATGTTTTTGATATGTAAACTGTAAACATGTAACCTTTTGTTGAAACTTGTATTTTGTACAATACTTCTTTTATGCCCTGTTCCTTATATATAATATGTAAGATTGTCCCCTTTTATTTAAACTTGTAATTGTAATATGTACTATGTAACCTTTTGCCCAGGTTTTTAATGCTGAACCTCTGAGTGGACTACGTTGAATTTTTGTGGTTTTGTCATAGGTTTTCTATAAAGGGTTTAGGCAGAAAAAGCCTATGTTTCACGGTGTTTCTTCATTAAAGGGAAGGGGATGTGTTTTGAAGCAAGATAAATTCGATCCAGTTCGATTTTGAATTTTCGCGCTAGTTAAAAAATCTATTTATTATGGTGTAATATTTTGTCTATTTGCCCCCTGAAAAGCCAAAAAGTGGAGGCGAGACGACCAACGAGCCCGGGCTGAAACGGCCAGGAGGATTATTTAACGTTTGACCGCGAAACAGAGTGGATATTAGAGTTTTTACAGTAGACGCCGAATAGAGCAGTTAACGTTTTTAGAGTCAATACAATATTTGCCTATGGTGAAATAGCAAATTGAATTAAATATTGCGATGGATAATCCGAGTCTCTACGATCCCCGGCAGCCGCCATCGAGGAGCGAATCAGCGGGATTTCTCGGCTATCAGACTAGACAGAAGGATTCCGAGCGCGCAGGATCCACGCATTTTCCAGTATCGGTGATAATTAAACAATTTAGTATAATGAGTTTGTCTCTACGAGTACCCAATTTTAACGTTATCCAGCAAGTTAATCAAGCTTTTCCTGAGCGTAGAATCAATATTCTCAAATATAATACAAGAAGGTCCTCTCTAAATAAAAATAAACGAATTTAAAACACGGAAAAAAATCCGTTCTATCAACTGAAGCTAACCGGGAGGGCAATTTAAAAAGGTAAGTGAATCCTTGGGACTCACGAGCCCGTCATTTTATATTTTGTGCTGGTGTAAAAATAGGCCAGCAAATCCGAGCCGTAACAATCCATATATACAATAAAGAGTGGTAGATACTCTCAGTATTGCTCTAGTGAAAGATCACCGTGCAGAATCGAAACGTTGCTTGAAATTGCTTTAGTTATATTAAGTGACCATTTGGGTTTGAATGGCCAAGTACGTCTTCATCTCCTTACCAATCTCCACACCCTCCCCACACCTTCAGCCTCACAACGTACTCTTATTGGGGATGCTGTCACCACAGTGAACACAATTGTAAAACTAAGGAACTATAATGAATAAACGTAGTGGGTAATTGTCAAATGATAGTCTTTAAGGTTAGGTAGATCACGTTTATTAACGAATTCAAACACGCTGAAGTAACTAATCACAATACAAGCGGTGTTGTGTCACCGAGGTAAAACTCTCTGCAGTCCCGGCGGGCCAAAAACATCCCCTTCCGCCGGAAAGGTCCTTCTGCTAGGCTGTTAAGTGCGCACCGTTGCTGGCCATGTATTGTAATACGCCCAAATAGGCGTTATACTCGTCCATCCTGACCACCGCAGTCGTGTCCTCCGTCTTTCTCTCTGTATGCGATCAGTCTAGAAGCATATAAACATATTATGAAGTGCATATTTAGTCAACCTTGCGTTGGTTACTTTTCATTGGTAAACCCGCACTGATGTGACTCGCGCCACTAAAAGTAGCATATTACTCGCCACTAAAGTAGCATATTACTCGCCACCAACGTGACATATTACTCGCCACCAATGTGACATTACTCGCCACCAACGTGACATATTACTCGCCACCAATGTGACATATTACTCGCCACCAATGTGACATATTACTCGCCACCAACGTGACATATTACTCGCCACCAATGCTGAGCATATTACTCGCCACCAATGACATGGCCTACTCGCCACCAACGTGACATATTACTCGCCACCAATGCTTGACATATTACTCGCCACCAACGTGACATATTACTCGCCACCAATGCTTGATGACATATTACTCGCCACCAATGTGACATATTACTCGTTAGCTTTCTAGTAGATCAATCAGGTCGAGGGTCTCTATTTCACTGTCGTTTGATTCCGACACGGTTGGAGCACTCTATATGGCCTGAGGGGAGTCGACGGCTGGTTCCAGTGAAGGTTTTATAGCCTCGCATCCCTTAATACTCCTTATTTTGTATCTATCACTGTCAGTACCCTCGGATACTTTATAAGGACCGCCATACAGAATTTTTTTTGAA